>JAECUM010001690.1:0-66270 GCA_016617855.1 Megalonaias nervosa | reverse complement strand
CCAGCATGTATTTGGAATTCATGGTACAGCCTTACTATGGTTCAAGTCCTACTTGGTCAACAGGACACAAATTGTGTCTGCAAATGGAAAACACTCCAGCCCAGTTGATCTATGCTGTGGTGTTCCACAGGGGTCTGTTCTTGGACCTGTTCTCTTCATTCTATACACTCAGCCACTCTCAAGTGTCATAGATCATCATCCAGTGTCTCTCCAATTGTATGCTGATGACACCCAAATATACAAATCTAGCTGAAGTTGAAGCTACCATCCAAGGCGTAGAGAGGTGCATTTCCGATGTGAAATCATGGATGACATGTAACAAGCTGCAGATGAATGATGATAAAACTGAAGCCATCCTGATTACAACACAAAGACTTTCTCATTCACATCCTTTACCTCAGACAATAAATATCAGCAACACCAACATTAAATTCATACAGTCAGTACGAAACCTAGGTGTTACTCTTGACAGTACTCTCTCATTGCACCAACATGTCATGAACATATGCAAGGCTGCATATCTTGAGCTGAGATGCATCAGCTCCATTCGCAAGTATCTTTCAGTTGATGCCACTAAAACACTTGTGTGTTCCTTAGTACTTTCAAGACTGGACTATTGTAACTCAATTCTGTCTGGTTCATCTCAAAATCTACTCCAGAAACTTCAAAAAGTTCAAAACACAGCTTCTCGGATCATCCTTAGAGTACCACGATCAGAGCACACCTCTCCCCTGCTCTGTACCCTACACTGGCTATCCATACGATCCAGAATTAAACACAGAATTTGTTCTCTGTGCTACGTTTCACTGATGGGCTCCAATCCAACATACCTATTAGACCTCACCCATGTGTACACACCTGCAAGATACTTACGCTCCTCTTCTGACACTCGTATTCTCATTATTCCCACTATGAAAATGAAATCATATGGACAACGCTCTTTTGCATACCAGGGCCCAGCAATGTGGAACGAATTGCCCACTGCACTTAGACACAAAGACACAGTGATCTCATTCAAGAGCACTCTTAAAACTCACCTATTTCAACTGCAAGAACAGACTTAAAGACCTAATAATGTATCCTTACCTTAAATATTTACAGCATGTTTTCTGTTTCTAATTTCGTGGTGTTTGTTTTTATTTTTGTAATCATATCATTATATATGTTTTTTAAGTGTTGTCAAATGTTGTAAAGCGCTTAGAGCTTCTGAAGATTAGGCGCTATACAAAGTCCTCATTATTATTATTATTATTATTATTATTATTATTATTATTATTATACAAAAATGGGCACCAGTTATACTGTGTTTGGAGCACAACCACAGAAAAAAAGTCCATAACTGTAAGAAATTCACATAAATATAAAACATTTCACAAAATAATGACTGCAACATGTAGTAAATAACTTCAAATTCAATATTATACCAACTTTTGTCGATGGTCAAAGTATTGCTTACAACATAATATTCCCTACTTTACGCAAATGATAAACCATGCATTGGTGATACTGGTTGATTAGATTAGCATTTGTACCATAAAAATTTGGCACTGTGCTAACTTTTTTCATGCCAGTAAGAAGTACTGGTAGTTGCACAACCCTAGTGGAATCTCTGAACTAAACATCGTAAGAAGTCATGTAGTGAAAAACTCCATGTTGACATGACCATCCATGTAGCAGAAGTAGTCATAAAAAGGTTTTCAAGATGGCTGTTCTGGCTGTCATATTGGATGTGTGACTGATCCAACTTTTATTAAGGCCAAACCCCATATCAATATGATTTTCTGTTCTTCAGAAGTAGTGATAACAAGGTGTTAAAAGTCAGCACCATTTTCATTTTCGAACCAATTAGGCATGGTAAAAAGTCTTTTAGTAAAACACCATGTTGATATGGCAATCAATTCATCAGGAGTAGCAATAGAAAGTTTTTCAAGAAAGACATTGTGGTGGCAATGTTGGATGAGAGGTGTCACTTTCATTTAGGACCAACTACACCCAGGATCGAATTGTGTGTGTACAGTTTCATGGCAATCCTTAAGTAGTTTAGGAGAAGCAATAAAGTTGAGCTTATGGGTGGAGAGATGGATGGACAACAGGCCATTCAATAAGCTCTGCTGACAAAAAGAATCACCATGCAAGACAATGACATCATATCAACATGTCAGAAATCATCATTTCTGGATATCACTGTTTTTGGTATTCACCCAAGTTTTTTATGAGGTGATACTGTTGGACCTGTGTGTTCCTTAATCACACAACCATGACAGTATGACCCCCGTGATAGTGATATGGGCCAATTTTGTTACTGTAAACCAAACTATGTTATAACATTTAAGGTGGTAAATTTTCATGAGATTTATTTTCTTGATGCCAATGAGTCTACTGAATCACTAAAATCTCTTAACTTCAACAAAAAAACTTCTAACAGATGGTATTTTTGTTGGAGTTATTCAGAAAATAAAGCTATGAGAACCTAATCTGAGGGTTCCATTTCATTAAGTTATAAAGATGTAGTGCTTATAACATAACTATCCTTTGAGTAAAGGTCCTAAAACTTCAATTTGTCTATAGAATTCATAAAAACCATAAAATCAGGTTCTACTTTTATAAAACATATGTCCATAATACAAAGAAGCTTGTGTCATAAAATGTATGCATTCAATTTTAAAAAGCTTTCATAAAGGAAAAAACATTTGCATGTATTTTTTTTAACTACCTCCTCCAGTAGCTCACGGTACTGCTGTCCATGCTTTGCTGCTGACCGTTGGTGTTTGGTTTTCTCTTTCATAAGTTCCTCCTCCAGACTTCGCACCATGGTTTTCAATACCTTGATCTCCTTCACTGCACTCCCTGTTGACGTGTTCTTAATCTCATGTCGGAACTGCAGGAACTCTGTCTCAATTTCTTCCTTGTTTTTCAACAGGGCTTCATTACTAATAATGACAAATACAAATACTGTATATGCACTGTGAATTTATTTTTACTGGGATCATTCTACATGATTTTCCACAAAACTGAATTATTTACTGGACAGGTGTATTCAAGAATATGCCCCTCTGGGTGGTGTCCTGTTTTATTCACAAAGGATTCTTTTTTATCATGTTGTCTTTACATTTGTTTTTGTAGCAATCAAAAGAAATCCACACAAATTTGTGCATCTCAAACAAAAGTAAATAAACATTATGTTTATAAATAAATGTCCGCATGGTAATAAATGAAAACAAGAGTCCCTCAAAGGGACCAAAGCTCTACTGGACGCAAAGAATTTCTATGGATTCAAGATAAGATTACTTCTTTTTTTCTAAATTAGGTGCTATGTTGAACATATCAGATGTCACCTTGGCACCATTTCATTTAGGTTGAAGCAGACATCATTAAAACCCCAGTTCATAATGATCTTCTGTTCCAGGGAGGTAGTGACTGCAAGATTGTTAACACAGTCATCATGGCAGCCATATTGGATACATGACTGGCATGATTTTCATTTAGGATCAACCAGTTATCATAAGTCTATTGGTGAAAGTCCCATTCTGATAGAACCATCTATTAGCATGGAGTAGAGATAATAATATTTTCAAGATCTGACTTTCCATTCAGGTGGGGTAGCAATAACAAGATGGCTGCTGTGGCAATCACATCAGATATTGGATTAGCACCATTTTCATTCAAGACCAACTGGACATCATAAGAAGTCTTCTGGTGAAAACCCCATGTCAATATAACTTTCTGTTCAATTAGAGTTGTGATAATGCAATTTTTAATATGGCTTCCATAGCATCCATAATGATGTCAAATTAGCATGACTTTTAATTGGGACCAGCTAGGCATCATAACAAATCTTTTAGTAAAACCCCAATGTTGATATGACCATCTGAGTAGGAGGAGTAACAATTTCAAGATGACCATTTGTGGTGGCCATATTGGATGTCGGATCAGTACCATTTTCATTTAGGACTGACTAGACAGCATATGAAGTCTTTTAGTGAAAGCCCCATGTTGATATCACCATCCATGAAGAAGGCCCCCATGGAGGCCATATTTGACATCAGATCAACACCAGTTTTATCTAATACTAACCAGACATTATAAGATGTCTTTTAGTGAAAACACCATGATGACATGACCATCCATTCAGTAGGACTAGCAATACAATTTTCAACATGGCTGCCATGGCAGCCATAATGAAGATTAAATTGGCACCATTTTCATTTAGGACCAACAAGACCATGGGATGAATATGTGTGCCAAGTTTCAGTAGCAATCCTTCAAGTAGTTTACAAAAAGTAACGATAACAAATTTGTGTTAATGGATAAATGGATGATGCAGAACAGACCATCACATAAACTCTTCTGGCCTATGATCAGTAGAGCAAAAAAACCCTAGAATATTTACTATTGCTCATGAACCTGTAATATAAATAATGTTGCAACTCTCTGTCATTGTTGCAAATTATAGAAAAATAGTATTTGAGGATTTGTAGATTTTTTATAACTTTAAAAAAAAGAATTGGGAAAATTCTATTAAAAAATAGCTGAATACATTTTTATTATGGCACTATATGTCATGATGGTATCAAAGTTTATAATAGTATAATACCATGTTACAAATGTTAACATTCTGGCAAACAAAAAGTGTCACAAATCTGCTCACATGTGAGCAGTTTTAAAAACTTAAAATCACCTCATGGGAAGTTGGGCTAAAAGAAGCAGTGGTGGAAATGAGAGGATGAAAGAATTAAACCACTGCTACTTAGCTGCAGATTTCAAGTAAGTGCATTGTAACTTGTCAGGCTGTATGTACAGATCAAGCTTCAAGATTATTATACCCTAGAAATGAGCATTAACTTTGACAAGTGTGATGAGCATTATAGCATGGAAATGGGCATTAACTCTGACCAGTGTGATGAATATTACAGCATGGAAATGGGCATTAACTCTGACCAGTGTGATGAGTATTATAGCATGGAAATTGGCATTAACTTTGACCAGTGTGATATGTATTATAGCATGGAAATGGGCATTAACTTTGATGAGTGTGATGATTATTAAAGCATGGAAATGGGCATTAACTTTGACCAGTGTGACGAATATTACAGCATGGAAATGGGCATTAACTTTGACCAGCATAATTAGTATTATAGCATGGAAATGAGCATTAACTTTGACTGGTGTGATTATTAGAGTATGGAAATGGGCATTAACTTTGACCAGTGTCTGAGTAATGGACTGCAAACATTTGTATGTACAGGACATGCACTACAGCATGTATCTACATGCTTTAAAAGAAAAATGCCATTGTTCAATTGTTCAGCTCAGTATTTTGGTGTGAATGTTCCCCAAATCAAGTTCTACACAGCACTCCAAGATGAAAAGTACATACATTCATTTTTTAACACTCTGGTAATGCTCTAATTTCAGTATAGGTTCAAAAGAAAGATATAAGGAAAATTACAGAATTTGTTTCTTAAAAGAAAACTCTGGCCTTCAAACTTGTTATTGCTATATTAATCCTAATTAAATTCTCATCTGTTGTAACTGTTTGCAATGGTATGGCTAATCAAATAATAAAGGTACAGACTTCAAATTAATTATCACAGAGTCATCCATGTAGGCTCTGCTCAGGTACTCCTGGGTGAACTTAATTAACTTTGGTCTCTTCCTGTAACATCATACCCATATATCTCACTTGCGACAGTGGTTGGGATGTACATTTTTTAAAATCTACATTCCTCAGACTGCTTCCATTTTTTTTGTAGATTTTTCTCACATTATATTTATTAAGATGGATATTAATTAAAGCAATCATGTATGCAGAAGAATTCTAAATTTTTATTATTGGTACTTCAATCCTGCTTCACATATCATTTATAGAAAGACCACATTTTTCAAACAAAATCTTGTACATGTTGGAGACTGATAAAAAAATAAATTTAGAAACTGATAAGTTTAATTCTAAATGAAAAATATACAAATACATTTAGGGCTGTGTTTATTTTTATGTCTTATTAGGGTGAGTAGGCCAACAGTCTAAGATACTAAATCATATTTCACAAATGATCAAATGAACTGATCAAAGTTAGAACATGTCATATGTCATGAATTACATGTTGTATCAGAATCCTTCATAATGTGATAACTTTGCATTTTATGATCATAGGCATCATGAATGAGATGAAAATTGTAGGAAACAGTTTTTATTTTTTATTCTTTGCATAATTTTTGCTTTTTAATAAAACTACATATCTGAAAGGGTCTGAATGAAAATGCTCTCTCTCTCTCTCTGTACAAGAACATGGTGAACCTTCTGTGTACAAAAACGTTTAAAATTAAAAACTGATCTCTTTGCAACTTGAGGGCCAATTGTGTTGAAATTTAACAGATGTAATAAATAAAGTAAATTCTAAAGACTGACTACATATTATACCTCAGCCTTAAATAAATCAAAATATACTTACTCTTTTCTAAGTTTGTCTAATTCCTTTGCTTTACTTTCTGAAGCTCCCTGAAATAAGGTATTAAAGACACACATATATATATATATATATATTTACCGCTCAGGTGGCCTAAGATGTTTTAGCAGGCCTTCCCAATCTCATGCAGAAAGGCTGCACAAAAACAAGAACTGTATTTTAAGAAATGTATGATATACTCCTGAGATGAGCTATTGATAACCCTATTACCCCATCCATGGCATGAGCCATGGGTAAGAATGCCACAGTAAGTATGGAAAATATATTATATATTGGTACATATTCTAAATAGGCCATAAGCTGGATACAAAAATATAAGTGATGAAAAAAACGTTCAACAAACAATTTAACCACAATGTGTACCCAGTATAATTGTTGACCTTCACGACCCCATCCTGGCAGGATCAAGAGGCAGGAGTGTTACTTAGATGAGGTGTGTGTGATGTATTAAAAACATGATGTGAATAGGTAAAGAGGTTATGGAAATACAAGTTATGAAAAAACTTTAACTCAAAACCTTAACCAAGATCATTCTCTATTATGCTTCTAGACCTCATGACCCCATCTGTGGCCAGAAAACATAGGCAGGAGTGGTACTTGAAAGAAGTGGAGTAGGTGATGATATTATACTCCAAAATAAGTGAATTCATTGCAAAAAAACTTTAACTAATGTCATACAAATGCATACAATGACAACCAAAAAGCTAAATCCCACAATCAAGGGGGCATAAAAAAGTAGTATTTACAATTTATGCTTTTTTCAAAAAAAATAAAAGTTTTTTTAAAGGACATCATGTTTTACCAAGAACGCTTACCTGATCAAATTATGTTCGGGAAGAAGCTCCACTTTCCAGCAATTGTGAAAAGATGACAACTTTCATCTTCCTGTTTATGTATCAAAGGGAAGAAACTCTTACCCATTACCTCCTCGGACCACCACATCATGACTACAGTTGTTTACTCAGTTTAGCTTGAGTCATACATCTACAAAGATGCTCAAATTTGCAGAGAGGCTTGGTAGGGTTTCATAGTAATGTGAATTATTAAGTATTCTCAGAGAAACATATTAAAAATTCTTCTTTTGAATAAATTCTCCAATCACATTAACATCAGAAGACTAGGCAATAAGAGGAGATAATGCTGAGCATTCTACCTCTACCATGGTCATTGTTTTGAGGGTAAAAGACTGTTTTCCCTATAAAAGTATAAAAATGCAATCCTAACACAAGACCAGCACAACCAACTGTCATAGAAACAGTGACAAAAACTATACCCTAATAAAAAAAGACTTCTTCTTAACAAGTAAAAATTTAAGGTGAATCCAGCTAAAGTGCTGTTCTACACCCATATTAAGGCTGCCCTTACTTCAACTGGTCTGGTGATAGTCTGGCTTGTAACCGCCAAACCTACCAGATTCAGTTCTTGTCTGCAACATTACTTCACACAGATCAAACCTTGAGAAGGTTGACTGTGCTTGCCAGCCTATGGCTTCTGTTATGTTTCTGATCAAAATGTTCCATTTAAACAGAAGGAAAGTCAGCCTAAAGATAAGGGAATAGAAGGACAGGGCCTAGTTGTTTTTTAAACCTCTCTACTGCATTATTTCCTTAACTGTGACAGTTTGGACTGGTGAAGGAAGATGGAGTTAATTACCACAGTGTATTATTTTAAGTAAAGCTGACAACCATTCTGTATTGTGGAAAGAACCAACACATTATCAATGATACTCAACCAAATCCTGAAAATAGGGTTAGCCAAACTCCAACTGGGATGCCAGAAAAAGGAAGACATGACAGAAAACATGCAAGTCCCCAGGGCTTGCCCCTGTCTTCTTGGGGAATGAGGAGGAATCTGAAATATTTCTCTCTTGGCCTTTCTGGCTGGCTCTTCTAGCAAATGATGAGCAAGAAGGAGTTATCAATTGATACTGCTTTTGAGAATGCTGAGGCTGTGACTGCTTGAAAACTTTAGCAGAAGTCTCCAAAGGGCATCATGGTGAACACAATTTTTGACCTGTTTTGAAGGGCCAGAATTAGCTGAAAGGGACCACTGCTGTTGGTCCCTTAAATCCTGAGATGCCATTAAGAGCAGAGAGCCTCTGAAAAGCATCTGTCCCTCAAATCAGGCAGACCTAAAAAGTATGTTCTTGCTGTATTCCAGCAGCATTCCTTTATCTTGATAGCTGATCATAACCATCAAAAGCTGAGTAAACCTATTCCAATGGTTAAGAGATTCTTCCTTTTGTCTGTATCTAATACAGACTGGAAAGATTCAGTTTTTTGTCTGAATCGAGAGGTAGCAGAGCTTCTTTCCTAACATTAATACAATCTGAAGCCTAAATGTAAATAAACATCAGTATAGCATTACAAACTCCAATATATACATGCTAAGTTTCAGATCCCAGAAAAGGGTGTTGTACATTCTTACCATATGTGATCTTGCATACATTCTTCTGTGGACTTTTTATTTCTGATCTTATTAATAGAAAACTGCCAGGGACAAAACTGGTTCAGGAAGACTACTGCCACATTCTCAAGGTCATATTTTCATTGAGCATAAAATTACATTGCTGATCAGATTACAATCTTGCACA
Organism: Megalonaias nervosa; assembly: GCA_016617855.1. Taxonomy (NCBI): domain Eukaryota; kingdom Metazoa; phylum Mollusca; class Bivalvia; order Unionida; family Unionidae; genus Megalonaias; species Megalonaias nervosa. The sequence continues at coordinate 57,210 of JAECUM010001690.1, read as the reverse complement.
TTTGACATTTTTTCAGAAAACTAAATTCATACCAATATCTGCAGTTCTGAATTAATACAAATAACTGCCTGAATCTCCTTCACAAACTCTGTATAGATGTATTATTCAGGTATTATTCATCCAGTGGGTTACCTAGGGAACTTATTCCAATTTCTTGTTTTAGGAAGTAACTTGCTTTAGTCTACAATACTTCATTTTAATATGAAAACAAAATTTACAATCTGAATACATACATAGTGATTATAAGATGTGTGTTTTTAATAACATTCTGCTTAGTTTAAAATGCTTTTCTATAACATTAATACATAATGATCAGAAAAAAAGATGTGTGTTCTTAATAATATTTTTGACATTTTGTTTCGAGTTTAAATAAAAATAGTAATCTCAAATAAATGTGAAATGAATATATGCAAATTAGCATAATGGACTCCACCATATAAGTCTCCAAAGGACTTGCCACATCACCCTAGTTATAGCCAACCAATTACATAACATGTGAAATGGCATATAAACACCTTAACTCCTTGCCATGGACAGAGTTTAATTTATTTATGCAAAACATTACCCTTACCTGCTGTTTAAGTGTTTTTATCTCTTGCCTCAACTGCCTTATTGTCTCCTGTAAGGCTCTTGGATCTGGTTTTCCCATGTAAGGTAGTGGTAAAGGGTAGTGAATCCTGTAATACAGTTCAGAACTCAAGGTAAGATTTCAATGAAATAAATATTTTACTCCAATGTTTGGAATTAACTGCAGTTTTTGAAGTATAAATGAAGTATTTTTTTTAGCAGTGTGCAATATGATTCTTTATCAAACTTAGACATGGTCATAATGTTCAACATGTTTCATGACTTGAAATTTTTATTTTTTCACTTATCCACAGGATCACCATAATAACATTTTACTAACTCTAGCATTTTTGAGGGTTAAAATCACTTACATAGCTTTATCATGTACTGGGGCCTTTCTTTTCATCTATATCACACAGTCAAGCAAAATCTATTTAAGTTTTCTTTTTTTAGCAACAGCATGATTTAGTCTGGAACATATATTAAGGCTTCGTGAAGATGTTGTTGTTACAATGATGCCATAATTTGCTTTGAAGAACATTCTTTTTGCTTTCATATATTCCTCTGCCTTGTTAAACAGGGAACTTGCTTACCCTTGTCTATGACAACCTCATTAAGTTTTTACAACCATCAACAAAAACCAAGTAAACTAGATTCATGAATTTATAGTGCTGTTTTTCATGTGTCCAACTGTTATCGAGTATATCTACTCTAATTTAAATGTGTTTGGAAATTTTTATCTGCAAATTTTTGCAATGACTGAACGGGATGTAGTAAACTTATTGTATTCTAATGCAATGAATGCACTTCAGTGTCAACTATTCAGGGTACAAGATAAGTCTGAAGATGATGGAATAAGTGCTTAAAATTAATGTTTAGTGTATTCTGAATGCATTCCCATTATTCTTTATTTGATTTTATCCAATTCATAGATATACCACTTATCTAGAACTCTGCTTCAATTATTCTTCTTACTTTTATTATACATGTATACTTAAGAGTGAAACATTGTAAATTATTAGTGAAATGATTCTAATATTTTTTCCCTAAATTTTCACATTCAAATAATATAGCCTTTTATTTTCACATTACAATACAAGATTTCCCATCATGCCATGCAATGCTTGATTGTGTGTGCCTACAGAAGTTAAAACTGCAGCAAAAAAAATGAACACTTTGTGAGCTAAAACACACAGAAATCACACTACCTTTCTGATATGGAAATTAATTTTTGCTGAAGAAATTAGACTCAATACTGTCTCACTGAAGTTATTTTCCCTTACTACCTTGACAATAATGATAAGCCAGCTGTGATGCATTGCTAAACTGGACTTGCTATGTAGTCCAAGAGAATAAAATAATGTACAAAATATCAAAAATATAACTGACTGCTGGAGATTATGTCATCCTACTGCTCACTTGAGTCGCATGTATGTATATGATCCGCCAATGAGTGATGTGAATTTTGGAAAAAGGTGGTGGGGGGTCATGTACTAAAGAGTGAGTTTAATCTTCTGAGGTTCAATCGAGGAGCAAGTTTGGTACATAATAAAAATAAGTTTCATCTAAAGTTGTTTCTGAGTACAGACTAATTGTGTGCAAGACTATCGTTACCTATCAAACTCTACTGTGTACGTTAGGATGAGATATCTTTTAGAGTTGAGAGAGACAGATCTTTGGGCTGGTATGGATGACTTCACTGCTGTTCCTGCCTTCCTTTGTCTGAGTGATTCCAAATCTGCATATGTTAGGAGGTCAAGGGACACAGTGTCTGATGCCTGAAAAAGTAAAATTTATACTTCGTATTTAGTCCATGTCGAAATATTTTGAAGATTTTTTGTCAGCTGGTTCTAAATGTTAAACTGAATTCGTTTTCATTTCATTTAGAACTGAGAAATCGTAGAGAAATTGCCACTGCCATAGTGTCCACAAATAACCTGAATCCAATTGCAAACAGCACAGACCCTGATCTGCCACTGCAAATTGCATCAGCTGATCAGGGTCAATGTTTTTCATTTGTTATTAAACCTAACAAACTGCATAGGCCTACATCTGCTTGCACATTATGTGATGGCCAATCTGGGTCAATGCAATTGCAGTTGGATGTGTCTTTAATGGAAGTACAGTCAAACCCGGTTATCTCGATTACATCGGGGGTGTCAAAAAATCGTCGACATAAGCTGGTCCCGAGATATCAGGGTTTAGTTGATAAATCTACTGCAGAACAACGATTACGCATCTGAAGTACCAATAATGAGCAGATTTTTTCCAAAAATAAATGGCATTTCTAATGCTCAAGAAAACTAATAATTCAGTTATGCCTAGTTGCAGAAAAAGATTGGATGTCTTAAATGAGATTATGTAACAAGTCACACATTTTTACAACAATAAGTTACTGCAACAATGTCAGTGGTCTAAAGTTGTTTTTCTTTCACAGTGAATAGCCTCATCCCTTTGGTAGCCTCAGCAAGACAATGATTTTCTCATGCTATCCAAAATCTAGGCCAATTGAAGTACATGTACATGTAGGACTATACTTTTGTTAAAAGTATTTTCTTTCGTTAGAGTTGACTTGTGACTAGCAGTAAAATTTAATTGACCAATATTGTGCATGAAAATCAACAGGTTTTTTAATTTTTTGATCGGCAAGGGTTCCTTTATGTGCCTGTTTTTACCGATAAAATTTGCTTCTGTACCGGAAAAATACAGTGCAGTCGGTATTCATGCACCGACAAACTGTAAAATGTGTTTGAAGCCTTTAAAAATAACTCAGTAACTGTCCCAACATCAAATTCTGTTTGAAGCCAAACTTATTCCATTCATAGAGTTGTAGTCCCATATCCCTCCCGACTTTGATCACTGACCGTCGGCAAGAACACAGCACCAGAAGGAGGGTCAGCTAGTCTCTTTGATGGATTTCAAGACTTTAATATTCGAGATAAAAACAATACATATAACAGAACGCCTCTTTTGTTTCAAATTTTAATCCTATAAGTCGCTTTCTGCTTCATTCCGTTTGCATTGAAGAATATGTGGTACCGCAATCGACAATTTCAAAAAAAAAACAAAACTGGGCGCTATGGATTTTTGTTTTACAATGCCGTTGGTGCTTTTATTTACTCTTGTTCAAAACAAATTCATAACCATGGGGAGGGGGCGGCTAAGTTTGGAATTTTGCGGGTTTCTTTTTTTAGATATTCAGTCACGTGATCTAGCCATGCTGACGTTGGAGGCTTACACTCTACCAAGCATGGGAACACTTTAACTATTACCGAATTTGTTTTAAATATGTTGTGTAAAACAAATTAGGTACTTAACCTGACCATTTTCCGAGTTGCTGATAAGACCAAATTGGCGATTCTGTGTGGGACGAATTACATTGTCGTGGTGTTTACATGTGATAATGTCCATTTTGAACGCAGCTTATGTAAAGGTCAGAAACGCGTTCATTTAATGTCCTTCCTCTAAAGTACTGTTTACAAGATAATTTTCTCCACTCTATGCAAGTGATAAAATATGCATTGATGAGATCTGGTGATTAGCATTTGTACCGGTAAAATTTGGTCTTCTGGCGACTTTTTCTATGATTCCTGTACGAGATACCGGTAATGGCGGAAACGCCGGATCATTTCTTGTAAAACTTTTCGGAGTTGGACGTTAAAAGTTGCATTCTGTCGAATTAACCGGGTTCACATGTTACTTTAAACTGAAAGTTATGCCCGACATAACAGGGTTACAGAATTAACAAGGGTCGAGATGAGCGGGGAAAAAATAGCATAACAAAGAAGGATTTTTTCGGGACCGGACCAAACTGCTCGACATACGCGGTTTCTAGATATAACCGAGGTCGAGATAAGTGGGCTTGACTGTAGATATTTTACCTCTATTACTGAATAACTGCAATTAAATTTCAACAAGTCTGCAATCAAGAGGTAACAATGGTCTGGTTGTCATGTATTACCCATATTATTGCTCATTTACTTATATTATTGCTGATTAACCAAATTACTACTGAGTACCCCTGATTACCCATAATACTGCTGAATACCTTTATTGTGGCTGATTATATATTATTGCTGATTACTCATTTTCCTGCTGATTACCTGTATTATTGCTGATTACATATATTATTGCTGATTATCAATATTATTATTGAGTACTTGTATTATTGCTGATTACCAATATTACTGCTGATTACCTGTATATTGCTGAGCACCTGTATTATTGCTAATTACCTATATTATTGCTGATTACATGTGTTATTCCTGATTACTAATACTGTTGCTGAGTACCAGTATTATTACTGATTACCAATATTACTGTTGATTACCTGTATTATTGCTGATTACACATGATATTGCTGATTACCAATACTATTACTGAGTACCTGTATTATTGCTAATTAACAATATTACTTCTGATTACCTGTATATTGCCGAGTACCTGTATTATTGCTAATTACATGTGTTATTGCTGATTTTTACCAATACTGTTACTGAGTACTTGTATTATTGCTGATTACCAATATTACTGCTGATTACCTGAATACTGCCGAATACTTTATTACTGCTGATTACCTGTATTATTGCTGATTCAAGCATGCTGACAAATATGTTGAATTGCTTAAAATTTCCAGTCTTGTGTGTTAAGTCTTCAATATCTAAAAAGAAATCAAGATTTGTAGAATTAGTATCTTTAACAGTTTAACATTTTCACACGTTATTGTACTTGTGTAACTTGGCATAAATCATATGAATAGGGACAGATATGAAAATGCACCAAAAGCTATTGCAAATACACCTTTGAACTGTACAAATTTCAACTGATAGGAAATTTGTAAGCAGCTCCTTTTGTGTGTGTGTGTGTGTGTGTGTGTGTGTGTGTGTGTGTGTGTGTGTGTGTGAGAGAGAGAGAGAGAGAGAGAGAGAGAGAGAGAGAGAGACTTGGATTTCTAATGTAGCTTTAAAAAATTTTCAATCATATCACTATGATGTCTGCAGTGTGGCATTTTTATAGTGATGTCTACCACTGGGGCATCATGCCGCAGACATGTAGCACCATGTTCCACTCAGTCACATTTTCCTGATACCAGGCTGACCAGTTCTAACACTCATCTCTTAATGATGAGTGCCTAGTGAGGCAGCTGCTAGTACCATTTTTTATAAGTCTTTGGTATGACTCGGCCAGGGTTTGAACCCACGACCTACCGCAACCGAGGTAGATGCTCTAACCACTTAGGCCACCTTTTGCTAGCATACATTTTTTTTGTACAAATACAATATACAAACAACATCAGCAAATTTCCAATGCCATTGTTAGTATTTTAAAAAATCCGCTATTCTTGAGACCCATAATTTGTAAACAATATTTTCAGCTTCTGAGGACTCCACATCAACCTAATTTAGATCATCAATAAGCAAAGCAACATTCATGGAAATCATTATGCAAGGTTGAACATTTTTGATTGTTAACCTGCAGGTAATTTTATCAAAGGGCAAGTTGAATTTTGTAAATGCACTTGTCTATTTAAAAAGTGGATTTTCAAACTGGCAGACCAACCACAACATAGCATGTCACATAGAAAACATTTTATCAAACATAGACCAACACTGGAAAATTGATTATTTCTCAGTCCATTCAAGTTGTGTGCTCCCCTTGTCTCAATCATATAGGAACAGTGTTCAAATCTGAACAACTTAATTTTGATTTGATGCAAAATTCACAGACCCGAAGCACAAAAATATCTGCTTGATATGCCAAGGTTTAGATAGGGTTATCACACATAAGAACCTTGGCTAGCGAAGATGAGGAATGGCAACAAGATTTTCAAGGTTGCTCTTCTGTTGTGGCTATATTGGATGACAGATTGGGGCCATTTTCATTTATTACCAACTAGACATCATGAAAAGTGTTTTAGTAAAAACCCCGTGTTGATATGACCATCAGTTCACATGTAGAAGCTATAACAAGATTTTGAAGATGGTTGCCATAGTGACCATACTGGATGTCTGAGCAGCACCATTTTCATTTAAGACCATGTAGACAAATAGCCCAACACCTGAGGTTCCTCTAATTTCAGATCAGGGTCCTCCTGTATTCTAAGTGAGGCACCTGTCTGGCTTGTTGAAAAAAGTCTAAAATCTAATTTACATAAGAAAACTTCAATCACACTGATGAAATGTGGAAATTTTTTTATCTTCAAGATGTTGACCTGCCATAAAATGGTGTGTCAGGCTAAAAACACAATTCTGACTCCCCAAAACACTGACATGGTCATGTTGTGAAAAATACCATTTCAGTAATCTTTATAAACAAAACCCCACTTCAGTATATGCCCTTTAAACAGTAAACAGTCATGATTGGAGCTGATGTAATACTATACTTGGAGAAGTCTAAATAGAGGCAATTAAAAGAGGTCAGGTATCAATCACCATTTTATGTATTACTTAATGCTCTCACAATAGCTAGTGTGATTGTTGGAAGACTGCAGTGGGTGAGTCCATTGTGCTAATTTGCATAGGTAATATAGATCAAGAAGTGGAACAACTCAGTATAGGTTAATTTAAAAGATGCAAGATGTGTGTAGGTGAACAAAAGTTATTACATATCACTGCTATGAATGAGAATATTTAAGCCATCTGAATTAAAGATTACTGACAAGTTGTGACAATGATGTTTCTTTGAAGTCAGATTTTGCCCCATATATCAAACAGAAAGCATGGTTATTACAGTTGTCGGAATAGTGTTCAAGTGTGTTTCATATTTTAAGGCGATTTAGGAAGCAAAAATAAATTTCAGAACTCTTGGTTGACACAGGTTTACTTTGTGAAGTATGCCAGAAAACAAAAAGAGTGGGTGGTGGATTTAATTCTTTGTATATACAGCAAACAACATATCGACATATATCATTCCTGTGTGTACTATATCTGCTGAAATAGAGACACAACCTGTCACTAGGGTAACATATTCAACACGCTGAACTGAACATTCAAATTAGTTCTCTTTATTATTTTTCATTATCTTAATCTTGTTAAAAAAATAACTATTAATTGATCAATGTTTTTCAGGATCATTTTAGTAATGAAACGGATTACTGAAAGACAACAATAAACACATGCATGTGATTGCACGGTTGATTTGTGTTGATACAGCATTACCACCTGTATTGGAGAGAGGCATTTAATTTTAGTTCTGGCTTGTTGTGGGATTGTGATTTCTTTTTATAGTCACCAGCCCTGGGCTTGTGTCTAAAACAATTTTGTTTGAGCATTGAGTAGTGATAACAAACTTGTGCTAATGGACAGACATCAGATGACAGACTGACAACAGACCACCCCATAAACTGTTAAAAATAAGCTAATAAAAAACCAAAAAATCAAATCCAAAATTTAACCCAGTTCAGTGAAGTGCCAAATAAGAAACCCACTTTGAACTGTTGCCTGGGACCTAGAAAGAAAGAATGGTTGAGATGCAATAACAGTAGTATAGTAGCTCAACTCTGCTTTATTGATGCATACCATAATGGTCATTTTCACTCTTGTCAAGCTTCTTCCTGCACATGGAGTGTGCATCAGCACATCTACCTGTCATATCAGAATTAGCTCTTTCACACACTGACACAGACTGCTTGGAAAAATATATCTGGACCTTTCTCTGATCTCTAACCTCAGTAGTGAAAGGGGTGCTGATGCAAGTCAGTAGCTGGGATGGATGTACAAATGGATGGAGCCCAGCCTTGAGATAATTAAACAAGAGTCCCTCACTATACTGTCTGAAAACACTTTTTGGGAATTCAAGATAGTCCATTTCTTGTTTTCAACTCCTGAGTGTTGAAACCAACTTTGACATTTCTGAGTGACAAGATTTTCAAATTAGCCACTATGGCACCACACTAAATGGATCATTTTTATTTTGGATAAACTAGACACAATTAAAATACTTCTGATGATATTCCCATGATGATATGACAGGGGTTGCGCTACCAGTTTTTAAACATGCACCAAATGTGTTTATAATATAGATAGAACTCATAAAGCTTTTTACTTGACAATAAATTATTGCTTAAAACCAATGTTAAATGCAAATATGCATACTGGGAAATAGAGGGCATAATTCAAATTAGTGAATGAAAACAACACACACACACACACACAGAGATATATATATATATATATATATATATATATATATATATATATATATATATATATATATTGCATATCTTGCTTTGCTCCCACTTCTCCCTATTCAGCTCTCAGTTTGCCCAGCTCTGTCCAAAAGAAGTCACTTCTCCCTAAAATTCAAGTCTAGCTTGACCTCTGTATGACCATCCATTCCAGAGAAATGATGACAAGATTTTTCAATATGTTCATTGTTTCAGTGATATTTGATTTTGGAATGGCACCATTTTCATTCAGAATCAACTAGATATCATAATTAGTTTCATGGTAAAAATCAATTTAATACAACTTTCCATTTAGAAGGATTAACAGTGATAAGATTTTGAAGATGTCTGCCATCATGGTCATACTAGCTGTCATACTGGCACCATATTCATTTAGCATGAACAAACATCATAATCAGTCTTCTGGTCAAAATCTCATGCTGATATGACTTCCACTCTGGAAGAGAAGCAATAATATGAGTTTCAAGATGGCAGCCATATCAGACATCAGATCAGCACCATCTTTATTCAGGACTAACTAGACATCATAAGAAGTATTTTAGTGAAACATCTATGTTGATATGACCATCCCCATTCATGAGTAGCAATAACAAGATTTTCAAAATGACAAAGCTGAACCACTTTCATTTAAAAAGTCAAACTAGGCATCAAAAGAAGTGTTCTGCAAATAATGCAGAATAATATGTGTTTAACTAAGTTTATTTCTATTTTGTCAAAGAAGATACATTGTGTTAAATAAGTATGAATGTTCTGACTTTAAAAAATTTAACTGAATATCTCAACAGTTACATTCCTAAGTTTAAATGCTTTTTATGTATAGATATAGTTCGATATACATCTTGTGATTGCAGTTCTGCAGGAATTAATGGTAAAGATTAATGAATTTATCAGGAAGTTCATTATACATTTGGCATTCTCAGGGAATGGCAATGGCTTTTAAAAAGTTGTTACCAACAAATCACCAACCTCAATATTCTGTTGCCAATTTTCAAAAAATGTTGCCATTTTCATCAGAGGTCTCACTAGGATTTTAAAACTAGGAGTCCAGGACTCCTAATTTGGTAAAAATAGGAGTCCCACCAGCAAAAGTTGTAGTCCCCTCCCAGAAGCATGGTGAAGTGGCTAAATGTGCATTAAAATGCCAGGAATAAACAGACACAAAACTTTGTCAGTTTTATTTATTAGTAATTATTTATTATTCTTTAAAAAAGTATGTATTAAAATTTATATCACATACAAATATCATATTCTTAACTACAATATAGTTCACTTTTGTCTATGTCGCATTTCACAAAATTTTCTGATGCTTGGCTTTGGATTGTATTCCTCCACACTAGGTCCCTCTTCTTTGACTCACATCAATTGTGTTAAGGTCTCATGTTTTATTCTGGACCTCCCCTTTGTTTTGATTTTGTTCTGCACACTGAAGCCTCTGTCGCATGCCATGGATGTCACTGGTGACACCAACACAATTGCAGCTACGACTGCAAAGTCTGGAAATACATCTCTGTACTCTTGCAGTAGAGTTGTACAGGCTTCTGTCAGTGTGCAGTTCAATGATTTTATGACTACCTTCACTTGGTAGAAATCAGCTTGTGCTCTTTCACCATCAATAACTCCACCCTCACCACCATAAATATTAATTCCTGTAGCTCATTTTCACCATGTTCATCCAGACAGTTAGCATTTCTTGGGACTTTGGATGGGTTCAGCACAATGTTCAGAAGCTGAAGGTTTTTCATTGATTGTTCATGAAACCTCTCATCTAAGTTTTCTACAAGTTCTTCCAGATAGTTGTTTGCATCAATCTGAAACTGCAATCTGAGTTGTTCTCTGTCTGTTACCTTCACCCCATGATATAAAGACTTTGATTTTGCGAGTTCATCATACACTTTGGCTAATTCTATCCCATTCTTGGTCTTGAACTGGGTGATTTTCAATTGAGTAGATTCCACCATAATGTTCACAGTCTCAATGTCCACATTGTCTCACTGAAACACTTGAGATAGCTTTCCTACTACTCCAAGAACATCTTTGAAGAGTCCTGAAACCAGCACAAATGTCACACACTTTACCTTATTGAAAAGTCCCTTTGCCTCAGAAACACCCTTTGCAGCATCATGTTCAAGCGTAGCATATACAGCTTGGTAACAGTCCACTATTGCTCTCACTGCTGCTTCTAGAGAAAGCCATTGGAAACTTGCTGGTTCCTTCTGAGTTACAAATTTCATGTTTTCATTGTCCATAATATCCACCTTGGCTCTCAGATCATTGTATCGTACTGGGGAATTGCTGAAGTACCTATACACCATCTTCAGAGTGTGCTGATATTCGTTGAAGAGTGTAATGTCCCTACATGCTTGGCCTGCAGCAAGTGCAAGCTTATGAGCAACACAGTGTATCTGCATTAGATGCTTGGAGTGATATTGTTTTAGTATAGCACCAACACCATTGAGTCTGCCAGTCATGACAGCTGCACCATCACTAGCTAATGTCATCAGCTTGCTGAGAGGGATTTTCTTTCTCTCAAATAACTTCACTATTTCAGAAACAATTGTTGCAGCTTTTCCATCTATAACACTGATACGATCCACAAAATGAATCACTGTCATATTATCACTACTCAGACACTTCACATTTAATATTGAGCTTTTTACGGACAGTCACATCTGTACTTTCCTCAATAATACGTCCCTAAAATTCAGAATTAGTCATGTTGGTGTCTACTACTTCTTCTAAAATAGAGTTTATGGCTTCCAACATGTCTATCTTTATTTCTTCACCTGTGTACAATTTCTGTGGTCTTGAAGGTCTGGACGTTTGTTCTTGATTTGGAGAGCGATTACTTTGTTGTACTGACTCAGTGGCTGATCCTCTTTCACTATGTAATACAAGGTGTTGAATTGTGCCTCTTTTGTGCTGTCACAATCACCTTCTAACTCTCACCGCTTCTGATCTTCGACAAGCTAAATTCATAAATGTTAAAATATATACATTACAATTTTTATTATGTTTATTATTGAAACAAATGTTAAACTATCAATTGTTTTGTATACATTGCAAGATAATGTCAGTAAAAGTGGTAATTTTGGAAAAAGGTATTTTTCCAATACTTTTCATTAATACTTAATATATTAATTAATCTAAAACAAATGTATAAAATTATTTTATTTGAGCCAATATTACAAAAATTTTAGTGCGCTCATTACAACATGATGATGTCTGTAAAAATATTAATTTTTTGAAAAAGAATTTTGCCTATCACTTCAATTACTTGTATGTTAATTATGCAAAATTTTAATTTTTTTTTAAATTAACTGTAATGAATAAAATGAGTGCTTCAAAAAGGAATTAATGACTGACTTGACATATTATTATAAGTTACAGCAATTATTACTTACTGTACATCCCAATGAAGATGGAGGTCATTCACCCTTGGTCAGGTGCGGTTTAAAAAGCAAATGCACACATATACCCCTTACATAACAGAAGTTATAATACTTTTAGTAGTAAGGAAAGCTAGAAAGATAGAGAAAAATATTACTTGATTTGCATTGTCTTGCATGATGAGCCTCAGCAGTAAGTAGGTGGTCTCTAGATGTCTCATGCCTAGAAAATGTGGAACTTTGCAGATTTGAAGAACCAGTAGTTGCCATCAGGTTTAATTTCCCACATTCTTTACACTACTGGCATATAGCTCTTGTTTGTTCGTCAGAATGAATTTTGTTAATCCAAGGAAAGTTTTGATTCCAAACACTAAGCCAGGCATCACATACTTTTTTACACTTGGCTACTGTCGCATTTGAGCTATCAGTTCTAGCAACTTTAGTACACTTCTGAATCTCATTGAAATCTTTATCATTTTTCCATTTAAACCCCAAAACACCTGTCTAAATTTCCAAACGGCATTTTGTCCAAGTCTCTTGATTTAGAGTTCGCAGGCAATATTTATACGTCTACAATTGGAAATGAAATTAATAACAGTGATCACACTGGGCTTCGCCAATGTTGCAAACTGCGATTTTGTTTTCCTTATTGGTGACAAAATATACCATCTGGCGATATTTTTGGCGACAACAATTTTGGCTGGTAAAAACTGTATACACAGTCTTGGGTTTGGAGTGGAGAAATTCAAAGGCACCATGACAGGAAGCCGCAAACTTGGATATAACAATGCACTGAACTCTATTGTTACATAAACAAATCTTTGTTTCATATTGACAAACCACCCTAACAGTGCATTGTTATATCATAATCCGCTTATGCTGATATCTGGCCTTGGTACTGTATGCTCTAATGTAATCAAAATAGCCATGCAACTGCCTAGCTACAATCGACCACCTCTGAGGGCGGGATCGTGAAATGACTACAGTCGACCAGATGACGGCAATTTAAAAAAAACAAAACAAAACAAAAAAAACCCAGAAAAAAGTTTTGCTGCAACTTCAAAGAAAACTGATTACCTCTGAAGTACCGATATATACTAAGGAAATTTTTTAAAAAATCTGTCTCAATGTTCTACAATTATTTGATGTTGCCGCAGCAATAACAAACGGGTATTTGTTTGGTCCTTCAAAGGAAGCCTTTAGTGGCACCTTCAATAACACATGCACCTTCATCAAAGCAAGCCAGCGACCTTTGATCAAAGACGTCAGCAACAAACTAAAATAAAAGCATTGCTTCAGTTTTCATAATGATTAGAACATATTTATTCTGCCGCAAAACTTTCCTGTTTGCAACAAAAATGTGCGTACGGAGGACTCCTGTGTGGGTGATTTTCTGCATCCCAAATCAAAAATTTCCGTCCAAATACACGTAATTAAGCGTTTCCGAGATCTCTGTTCATAATATAGTACTATCTATTTATCTCAACATCCTCGGGACCAAGGTATTATTGTCTACATAAGTGGGTGTTTAGATAAGTAAGGGGGGGACATGGCTGAAAATAAATTAACCAGTGACTAGGATTTACGCAGAGGAAAAAAATAAATGGAAATTTTGATTAAATGAAGGCAACTAGTCTGAAATACACTTGTATATTGACAACTTACATTTGTGGAGTATACTCCATGTGTTAAATAATATACATCCATATGAAAAATCCATGAATTCGAGTATTTGATCACATGTTAGAAAATTCATGTATCAGTCAATTCCTGTTAGAAAACAACTAAAACATATATATATATATATATATATATATATATATATATATATATATATATATATATATATATATATATAAAATGGTAGTCCTCGTTTGATTGATATCCCATGGTCAACAAACATGTTTCCCAAAATAATTCACTCTGATATTTGTTCTCCTAGTAGCACAAGGCTGAACAGTTGCTTATATGCTACATATACATGTACCTAAATTGGCCTAGATTTTGGTCAGCCAGAGCCAACTACCATGATGCCGTGGCTACCAAGGGGATGAGGCATTCATGTGAATAAAGGAAAAAGTTTTAACAATCTTGCAAGATGTCCCACCTTCATTTAACTCAATGGCCAGATATCTATTGTTTGAAAATATTGGAACTTTAATTGGGGTTTTATACCACCATTGGTAGCGATCGTAAAGCACGAACATTTTTATTGCAAACAAGAAACATTCACAGCACAATAAATATCTTCCAATCACTATGAAAAATGAAACAATGCTTTTATTTAAGTTTGTTGCCAACTTTCTGTGATCAAAGATGTTTGGCTTGCTTGATGAGGGTTCATGTGTTATTGAAGGTGCTGCTAAAGGCACTCTTTGATGGACCAAACAAATGCCTGTTTGTTATTGCTGTGGCAAAATCAAATAACTGTAAAACACTGACCAAGACAGAATTTTTTTTTTCATTTGTTTAGTATACATACAGAACAATCAATGCTTCAAAGGTAATCAGTTTTCTTTGAAGTTTCAGCAAAATTTTTTTTTTCTGGCACATTTGTCTGGTAGACTGTAACCATTCCCATTCCCGAGTTCAGAGGTGGTCGATTGTAGCTAGTCAGGTAGCATATAGTACTAAGGCCAGACATTAGTATAAGTGAATTATGATATAACAATGCCATGTTAGGGTGGTTTGTCAATATGCACAAAGGATTTGTTTATATAACAATAGATTCCAGTGCAATTCATATCCAAGTTTGTGGCTTCCTGTCATGGTGTTTTTGAATTTCTCAACTCCAAACCCAGGACTGTATATACAATTTTTAACAGCCAAAAATGTTGTTACCAAAACAGATCGCCAAATGGTACATTTTGTTGCCAATAAGAAAAAAAATTGTAATTTGTGACATTGGTGAAGCCCAGAATGATCCCTGCATTCTACAATATTTTGCCATTCAAATCTGACTAGCACAGACCCAACTCATTGTTATGTAGAGATATTAGGATTTCTGTACCTTTGGATTTCAATATTTAAACAGTGAGAATTCAGTTGATAAATCCATGTTCTTCAACTACAGTCCTACCCACTTATATCGACATCACTTATGTCGACAAGCCGCTTATTTCGACAAAAAAGCAAAGTCCCGGTCCCTTGGTCTAATATTACTACCAAAATTGTCATGCTTATGTCGACATTGAGATAAAAAAAATACATGTACATGTTGACAGAAGCCCTTGGTCCCAGCTTGAACAAATCCTTTGTTTTCTAATCATTTATGTCGACTAGCTGCCAGTTCCAACCCATACTTTGTTCAACAATTAGTTGATCTTGCTGCCAGGCTTTAATTTTCCCGCCTAATCATTTATGTCAGTAAGCGGCTAGTTCCAACCTGTACTTTATTCAACAATTAGTTGATGTTGCTGCCAGGCTTTAATGTCGTGGTCAGATAAAAAAAACCCAGGCTTTTGTTTGGTCCTATAAAGTTGGCCTCTCACTGCGACTTAAATAAAAGCAATGAAATCTGATCGATTCTTGCATTTTCCAAAGTGATCAGTGATTAAAACAAGTTTATTGTGCTGTGAAAGTTTCCTTTTTAACTTTATTTATATTTACGACAGCTACCAACGGCAGTGTAAAACGCAGATTAAATTTACAGTCTCTGGAAACTAAATATCTGGCTGTTAACAAAGTTGAGGGTGGGGCATCTCGCAAAGATGTCTGTGAAACATTTTCTCTTAAACATAACACCCTGTCAGGATGGATGAAAGCTACTTGTTGACAGGTTTTCATTTCCCTGTGAATAGCCCCATCCCCTTGGTAGCCTCAATAAGATGGGAACAGACTGACCAAAATCTAGGCCAATTTAAGTACATGTACTTGAAGCATGTAAATAACAACTATGCAACCATGTGCTAATGCCAATTTTGAATATCGTAGTGAATGTTTTTCATATCAGGATGTGACCGATGCAATATTTTATTGTGGATTTTATTACACAAAGGTAACCAAAATGTAATTGTCAATATACAAGTGTATTTCACACTGGTTTTGTCTTCATGTACTCAAAATTTCCATTGTTTGTTTTCTCAAGGTGTAAATGCTACTCACTGACGACAGGTCACCCCTTACTGACGAATTTAACTTTTTCTCAGCCCCCCCCAACACTTATCTCAACATCCGCCTATGTCGACAATATTTCCTCAGGCCCGAGGATGTCGACATAAATGGGTAGGACTGTATTCATTTTAGCTCCAGTTCAAATAAGGTATTTGATAACTAAAAGTGAGATATTAGAGAAATATAGGGAAAGACCTTTTGTAAACTGAAGTTGCTACTTCATGTAAATAATTGTCAGATCTAATTCCATTAAAATTTAAGATATTTATTTAAAGTAATGTATTAGTTAAATAGGTATGTAAGGTTATCGGCCAAACTCTGATAGCAACAAAATTTGCCAAAGAACCTTACAAACTAATAATCTCATGAAAGGGACAAATATATTGGACTATGGTGGTCAACTTACCATGCTAAATAAGGAATAGACAAGTCAAGTGAACCAATGTTGAACAACAACCCCAAACACATGACTAGTCATAAAGTACACATAAACAACAGTCACAAGTCACAACCAGCGTTCCCTCTAATATTTTTCCTGTGTGCACGGAACTGGCAGTTATTTAAGCAGCCTCATTTCTGCGTGAGCAAAACATTTTCAGAAACAAGCTGGTCTGCTGGGTACGCTCAACTGCGGGTGCACACAGCCACAGATCTTGACCTTCCGCTGACGCAAAGATAAATAAGTAGGTTAATAATTCAATGGCCTGCCTTAAGTTAAACAAAACTTTAGCTCATATGTATTTGCTACCAAAACTTGTGCACGGAATTTTGAAACTGCTGCGCGGCATTTTCTAATGAGCTGCACGGGCGCGCACCTTAGAGGGAACATTGGTTACAACCAGTGTTCCCAAGTTGTACTCTAACTGGTCAAGTGTACTGACCAACAAATCCATCTGGCAAATCTCAGTGCAAAGATAAACTATTATGGGGGGTGGGGGTGGCTGAATACCACATAGGAACAGAATCTAAGCAAGCTGAAACCAATATCCAGAGTTGTTTAAAGGGAATTAAGAAAGCAAATTCCATCCACCATCCCCTACAAACTATGTAATATGGCTGCAAGACTGGTCATTTAGATCACTACCTGGATGGTAGAAAAAAGCACATATGTGCTGTAGACCTGGGAGATATTCTACTATTTTTATTAAGTTGACAATTCTCTAATAGATGAAAATAATGTTTAAACTGAAAATGTGAAGATGAATACATGAAACATTAAGCAGTTTTGGAATTATTTTGGTTTTCCACAACCCATAACAAGTTCCATATCTTCAACCATCCACCTGGTTAGTACTGTGATGTGATCCCGGCTGATGGTGAAATGCCTAATACTATTAGTGAAACAGTAAGACTAGGTAGATAGAAATATAAACTATAATGTGGGCTTACAAGCTGCATCAAATGTTGCTCTCCATTGATCTGCTGTCAAGCGATCCTCGACTTCCACTGTTACATTTGTAGCTGGCTGAACAGTCATTGTCACAATATACTCTATGCCACGAAAGACATAGGTTGCTGTCACCGCGTTACTCTCTCCCTCCATTTTTTAAATGCTTGTGTGAGCAAATCCACCAAGTTAAAAGTGTAACCCACAAAATACTGCTGTAGACTTTTAAATGTCAAAATGGGATACGAATTCAAATTCTGTCGCACAGCGGAGATAATTCATACTGATTCTGTTCACAAAAGTAAAAATCGGCATCAATGTTTCAACTGGCGGGGGCACCTAAAGATGTGTTTGGACAGGTACAAATCAGTTGTGCCGCATACAATAATGGATTTTGGAAACTAATTGTGGCATTCAATTGTTCAAATAAATCAAATGACATATTTAAATATAGAAATGATGGAAAAGTAACATTTGTTTTAAAATGCCAATACACGTGCGCAACCATCATACGAAAGAAATGTCTTGGAGCGCTTGGAGATGTTGACAGTTTATCCGGAAGTGACTTCAAACGGTCGTGATTACACGTGCGTTTGGTCCAAGTCTGCAGACGCTTTTGGGAGTAGTTGTTTACTATCTTTAAAAATAAATGAAAGAAGGATATTTAGTTGCAATATGTAATATATATATATATATAAAATTGTTTAGAGTTATTTAAATACTTAAAATATTGGAGTTAGTTGGCTAGAAGGAATATATTTAGAAATAATATATTGGTAAGAGAATAATACCAGTAAGTATAATATACAGATTTATCCCTTCACCCCCCCTTTAAAATGTCATCGCCAAGTGTAGCCTTTATAAATCGACTTATAAGATTCTTTGCAGTGCAAAATAGGCAGAGTAGACAAAACATCAATAGCAAACGATTAATTTGTACTTCATCGCGATTATACTTGCGTGAAGGTGAGTATCTGCCCGCAACGAAATCTTATATACATAAACCTGCATTGTGCATTTTGTCACCAATTTTCGATAGTACTCTATTATTGTGCTGCTATTTCGTGCAATTGCTTTAAACATGAAATAGTTAAAATGCATGAAGAAATTGCATTAGTGTTGTTTTGCAGTTTAAATTACATGACTAAAAGGTGGAGCCCATTATTAGCAAAAATATACACTGACGGATAAGTTCATGATTTAATTATATTGTTGCAGTAGCTAAATGTTTTGGGATAATTAGCTTGGGAAGGGGGAGGGAAGAATTTCTACATAATAGTTGGGCACTGCTATGTTGGTGAAGGAATTTTTCAAGTCGTCACCAAATTTTTAGCTAACAATACTAATGTTTGATTAAGTTGTTTACTACAACATCACTAATGATATCTGCATCTATTTCTCATTGAATTTTCATGTCAGCATCTCTAAATGGAGCTAAAATTACCAAATTCGTTTCATGCACAGATGATTTAAACATAATTCATACTTAGAGTCGCATACAGCACAACACCATTCCTTCAATACATGCTGAAAAAGATAGTCTATGTTCGTCCTGAGTTCAGGGAGAGTCCATTTTTGATACTACAGAGACATTGTGGCTGAATATCACTGAAAAAGAAAGCTGATGACTCCTTAATAAACACATTGGTTCTTCCACAGGTCATGGCAGCATTTGAGAATTTGATGTAAACATACCACCCTGTTGTGGCATGTATTTAATGAAATGCGTTATGCTCTATATCAATTCAAACAGTGTTGAAATACTACATGCATGAAACAAATTAGTTACTTTTAGGTATATTTGATGATGCTAACCTGAAAATTCACTTAGCTACAGATGCAGATGTCATTCGCGATGCTGTGCAGAATATACTATAGAAACAGTATGCAATGAGTGTACTCTGGAATTTTCCATTTGATGACTACTTTCACCGACTAGTATTTTCTTTCTTAATTCGTCTCTGTTCTTGAAATGTTTCTTTTCAAACTAATACAAGTTTGGTTTATTGCTAAATTCTGCATTTCATCTTGTTCCTTTATATAGAAATTTAGTCCATTACATTTATTCAACCTCAAAATACATTACACTGGCAGATGTCAGTGGCTTGACAGCAGAAATATAAAGATCCATAAATTTTCAGTTTCCCTTTGATAACAAAGCAGTTCATGATAACAGTTCTTTTTTATTATGCCTTTATGGCAATGGATGCAATCTCATTATTCGGTAATAAAATTTTATTCTAAAGGCATCCTCATTAATGAGATGGTTTGGCTTCCATGGATGGTGTAATAGTGATTGAGTACATTATGTTTTTATTAAAGCAAATCATCATCAGAAAATTTTTATCACCATTTACTGATTTTGGTGACTTTGTAAATTTTCAGTCTGTATTCTAGAGAATAAATTATTTGCTGAATTTTACAAAATTTATTGTTTTTTTGTCGTTTATATTCCTTTGTTTAAGACCATAGAGTTATAATAACAGATATAATGAGAAAAATTAACGATTAATATATGCGATATACAGAAGTGCAGAAATTCAAAATTCTTTCATGATAAATCTCTCAAACATAATTTTTTAAAGGGATACCCAGCAGAAATTCATGGTTAATTTAGTAGCTGGAACTTGACATTCTCATTATAAGTCAGGAGCCACAGTAACTCAGGTCATCCCAGGTTCACTACCTTTTTATGTATTTGGGAAAGGTCTTTCCATTAGCTCCAATTTCCTTGACAAGATATAGCCAGTGATGTGTAATCATTGTGAGTATTTGAGAAAGAAACATTTTTGAGAATTCCCTGTGGAAAGAAAGGGGCTTTGTTTTTTAAGCTCTACTGGTCATTGACCAAAAGCTCTTATGGGATGGCTGTTGTCTGTCATGCATGATCTAACATCTGACATCTGTCCATCCATTCACACTGGTTGATTATTGCTGCTCCTAATTGCTTGGCAGATTGACATGAAACTTTGTACAGACATTCATACCAAGGTCTAGCTGACCCTAAATCAGAATAGTGCTGCTCATACATACAGTGTGACCACCACAATACTCCTGAACAGAAAGTCAAGAGCATAGGTTTTTCACTTGAACACCTCTTATGCTATCTCATTTATTGTTAATAAAAAAAATCATGGGACCCAGACATTGAAATGAATATGATATTGCTACTCCACCTGAATGGATAGTCATATCAATATGGGGTTTGCCCTAAAAGATTTCTTGTGATGTCCATTTGTTCATAAATGAAATATGTTGTGATCTGGCATCCTTTTTTTCACCATAGGATCCATATTGAAAATCTTGCTGTTGCTTCTTTGTCTGAATGGGAAATCATATACATGTGGGGGTTTCACCAGAAGACTTCTTATAGTGTCTAGTTCTAGATGAAAATGATGCTGATCTGATATCCAAAATATACACCTTGGCAGCCATCTTGAAAATCTTAAATTTTGTTGTTGCCTCTCCTCCTAAATGGAAAGTCATATTGACATAGGTTTTTTACCAAAAGACTAATTATGAAATTCTGTTGGCCCTGTGTGATGCTGGTCTGACCTAAACAATACGGCTGACACAATGAACATATTGAAAATCATGTTGCAAATTCTCCAGAATGGATGGTCATATCAACATAAGGATCGCACCAAAATAAGCCTTGTTTGACCTAAATGAAAATGGTGCAGATCCCAAATCCAATATGGCTGTAACAGTAACTAATTTCAAAATCTTGTCACTCAAGAACATAGAGATGGTTTAAAAACTTGGCAGCTAAAAAGAAAAAAAAAAATGGTCTTATCTTGAATTCTTGGAAATTATTTTTGGACAGTCAGGCATTAGTCCTTCGAAAAGAAAAGTCAGTATTCTTTGTGATAAGTGTCTGGAAACTTTTTATTTGGGATTCTGAATTGAGAAAAGGGGCCTTAGCGTGTATAAGGCATAATCAAACACACACACACACAGACATACATGTACACACATGAAACAAACATGACAAATCATGATGCAGATATTAAGAAAAACTTGCCAAGCACATTTAAGGTCTATCGATCCTTTTTTCAAAGTGGATGACACTGGTGAAGAACAATTCCAGGTATAAAAAACATAAACAAGATATTCTATTATTGTGAAGCAAAACTCATACAATCTAGTACAAATACATCAAGAAAAAAGGCAGAAAAATGTACACTTCGAACAACTTAATCTGTGGCAAATCAAGCATTTCATTTTGGCAAGAAGACTATTTGTTAGAACTTTACCACTGCTTGAAACAAAGGAAATGTATAAAGTTGTGGCAATCTCTGTTTTATGTCCAAGATATGACAATCCAACAATTTTTCAAGATATCTGTTGTTCAAGTACAGTCCGTTAGGTAATGATAATCTGCTGCCAGAATTAAGGATGAGATTAATCAAACTGGAAAATAGTTTTTAACAAAGCAAACTACAAATTTATCAGTTTTTGTGTTCTACATTTGAAGGACAAGCTTGATTAAACTCACAACATAAGAGACAAATTTATTGATAGACTACAAAATATTGTTAATGTTGAGCATAATTGTAACAGTATTGAATAGGATTTATTACTTGATATTATTCGCTTTATTTTTGATTTTTATGTGTGGAAAAACTGTTTTGATGCTAGGTATACATTCATTAATGATAAGTGAGCCATTTCCTCGGTCAGTATTTAAGACATTTTGTTATTTTTTTTTAACACCACCCATTGTTTTTAGTGTAGTATTGTTATTTTAATCTGTAAGTGTAAGTGACGTTTTTATGTATGTTTGCCTTTTTTGCATGTACATGTTTTTGAATTATTGTTAAACTTATTCTCATTGATATAATTATCATATATCATGCATGACACTTATGACAATAAAGGTATTGAATTCAGTACAGCACTACTCCCTTATTCATGAATTTCATTAACAAAACATTTTTGATGCTCTGTAAATATAATTGATTAATGGTAAAATTGAGTAATTTCCGAGGTCAGTATTTTAGATATTTTATCATCCATAATTTACTCCACCCATTGTATGTTTTTTAGGACAGGAGTGTCTTTTTATAATCTGTATGTGAAAATATTGTCTTATGCATGGTTTTTTTTGCCCTTTACAGCATGTATGTTCTATTGTTATTATTTTGCTCTTGTCATTTACCATTTATAATGCTTATGATAATCAAATGAGTTGAAACTGATCAAATTGAAAATTGGCACTCTCCTTGATTACTTATAACTGAGAAGTAAGTTAAAATCAGTTATATCATTCAAAAATTTAAAATTATTGTTGTCGTATTTGGTTTAACATCATTTTTCAGTACATGATAGGCTATACATGAAGGCCTGTATATCTGGTGGAGAAAGAACCTGGGGAAAAGCCTGGGAAGAACCACCAGCCCACAGGAAATTCAAAATTGTTATTTCTGAGATTGCAGCAGCACTTTCTAAATATTGATTGTACTTCATGCAGTCTAGGATTGTGTGTGATCGAGGTGTGGGTGGGTGAGTAATTGTATATCTTACATGTTTGGAGTCTGTATACATGATCAGTGACCCAGTTCAGCACATGCCAGTCTTGGACTCATGGGTGATGTGACAGGATCTGTCTCAATGCCCAAGAATTTAACTCCTGGATCATAACATAAAAATTATTGAGAGTCCCATTTTATGCAGCTGACACTGATTATGGGTTTCAGCCCTCCACCGAGGGGCTTAGCCCCTCAGCCATAACTTGTAAACTGTTGAGATCTCATCCCAGTAACCATTCATGCATATACACTTACTAGGCATGAAGAGACAAATTTCATATATGCAGCTGACATTGACCTTGGGGTCCATCCATATCTTCAGGGACTTAGATCCTGGTTCATAACTTGAGATCTTCCTGGATCTTCTTGCTTCTTTTATAGTTCTTAAACACACCCATTTATCATCAACCCATAATATTAGGTTGGATACAGCTATTCCTACTTATTGTTTTAAATTTCTTCTTCAGTTAAGGAAAAAACAGATGGCAAGGTTACAACAGTAAGTATTTTTATGTCATGCACAACTCTGATATAATCCATTGTATTATTAGCATTTGTTACTTACGCATGTGATATCTCCCAGAAAATTGGCGAAACTTGTGGTCTCCTGCCCAGTAGACCAAGTTTCCTATTATTTAAACATTATTTTGTGACATTTCATGAATTATTTAATACACTGGCAAATAAAGGACTTTAGCTCTGTGGGGAAAATAACAGTGAACATTAACCTGATGAGGAAAATAACAGTTAACATAAGCTCTATGAGCTGTTTAGCAATTATAAAATAAATAAGATATAAGACATTAATGGATGAAATTAGTAAATTAAAGGTTTAAGAGGTTACAGTATATGTATGTAGAGTGTTAAATGGAACATCAGCACATTCATGGCTGTATAGGTTCAACTCCACAGTTATTAAGTACATCTGAAAGCAGGACACATGTAAGGTGAAGTTGTGTGCATTTACTGCAAGCACACTGGTTGTGTACCTCAGTTCTACTTTCATATACTGTGACTGAAATTTCTTTATATGCGATATTAGGGAAACTACACAAAATGGCTGTGCCTATAAGCTTGGGAAATGAACTTGAACTAGTCCAAGGAGCACTAACTTAAATTTGGAGTACAGTTCTTTGTATCAATGTGGAGTACCAGTACTTTGTAACAATGTGGAGTACTGTACTTTTTATCAATGTGGAGTACCTGTACTTTGTATCAGTGTAGAATACCAGTATTTTGTATCAGTGTGGAGTACCAGTATTTTGTATCAGTTTACATGTAGCTGACTAAATTTCTGCCTTGACTTTAGAACCATTAAGACACAAAGGGCCAAAGACTGGTTTGGAAGCTTGCCATCGCAGATTCAGCAAACTTGCTGGAAAAGCACATGTTAACTAATATGAATACGTGACTCCAATGCGAAAAAGAATAAACAGTGTCAGAAGTTGATATATTTCAACAAGAGTTGTAAGGGCATGCTTTGCTACAGAAAAGAAGAACTTAAAAAAAAAAGAATTAACAGACTTCAAGAAGCATTCAGACATAGGATGCTCAATATGATTGAATTCAACCGGTTTAAATTTCTACAGGCTCTGTGACATTTTAAGCACAGTTAAAAAAACACACAGACCTGGCAAGGCTCAACTCTGACTGAATTTGTGAAGGCTTTGTGACATCTTTTCAGAATAAATTACATTCAGACTTGGCTCTCTCAACCTGATTGAACTTGTAAATGCTTATTTAAATGTTGTTATTTGGCCTGGGTCATGGAGGAAGTAGCACATGCCTGAGGTAGATTGTGAGTGAGAGCTACTTTTATTAATATTGCCTTATCTGTGGAAATAGTTTTGGTCAGACTTTTTTGTTAAATAATTAAAAAGTCAACATGACATAAAGGTTTGGAGATCATTTATATAGGATTATTTTCTTAAGTACTTCAGGCTGTTTAGTTAAATGATTAATTGTTAAGATCTGTAGTTGAGCAATATGAGGCCTACTTGGACCTGTTGTTTATTTCATGCCTTTTTGTATCGTGCACAAATTTCAGTTATATCTGTCATGATTTTATATCTCAGTAATTATGGATTACATGACCTAAGTGATATATATATATATATATATATATATATATATATATATATATATATATATATATAAGTTATAAAGGATGCATTCATTTTATTGTGCAGATTGAAGGAGTGATGTTAGAGTCCCCAAGGAAGAAGCACCTCATCAAGTTGAACAAACCACCTACTAGCTGCACCTTGTGTGGATTAAATGTGAAGTACACGGTAAGTTTTACATCCACATATCCATTCTATTGACAACTACTACATATTTATTTACTAATTATTTCCTATACTATGCTCCTTCACAAAATACTTATAAAGTTACAGTGTGACCCAGCTATTGTACGCTTCATTATAACACGAATGGATATAACATGGTCGTGGAGTGGCTCCCGAAATTTCATTTACTTGTATTTTTCTCATACACAAAAAAAAATTCTTTCTTAAAAGTATGAAAAAGAAGTAAAAAGAGTATTATTATTTTGGGGAAGAGATAGCATATGAATAATACAAGATGATCATGGCGTGGCTTCTGAAATTTTAAAAGTACGAAAAATAACGTGTAAAAAGTTTGTTCAGGGATTGTGCAGGGCTTTGCCAATGTCTCAGATTGTGATTTTGTTTTCCTTATTGGCGGCAAAATATACCATCTGGCAATTTTTTATTATTATTGGCAACATTGTTGGATGTTTAAACTTGTATATACAACCATCAGTTTGGAGTGGAGAAATTCAGATGCCCCATGAAAGGAAGCTGCAAACTTGATATAAAATGCACTGAAATTTGTCTATTGTTGCATCAACAAATTCTTTGTCCATATTGACAGATCGTCATAATAGTGCATTGTTATATCATAATCCACTTACGTTGACATCTAGCATGAGTACTGTATGTTGTGAGATATCTGCTTTTTTTGTTGTTGACATTTCTGGTGGCGGAGATCAACCAGACAAGTCATTATCTCATAATCTACCTTTCGTCGGATTTTCAGCCGTTCGAAAGTAATTAATATATTTACATAGACTAACATTTGTATGTGGATGGTAAGTAAATTTCCTCTTCTTTTCACTCAGAATTAAATCCTTCAGAACACTCACATTTTCTGTAGTAATCCCTGTAATCAGACCAGAACAACTGCGTATCTATCATCCATTTACCCTTTTTTAAATTTCTGATGCATGCGTGGAAGGCAGCATCACTCCACTACCTCAAACATAAACAAACAAACTAAACAAAAAGAATCTATTTCTTTGTCTGTTCAATAGGCAGAGAGGAAAAGTGTCTAAAATCGACCAAACGACTGCCAGTTCCTTTTTTAAAAATGTACCCAGATAAAAAATAGTTTGCAGAAATTTCAAAGAAAACAGATTACCTTTGAAGTAACAATTGTCATGGACACGTACTAAGCAAATGAAAAAAAAATCAGTCTCAATCATGCAATACAATTATTTGATGTTGCCACGACAACAAGAAATGGGCATTTGTTTGGTTCTCCAAAGCTGGCCTTTAGCGGTGACTTCACTAACTCCTGCACCCTTCATCAAAGAAAGCTGACTACAATCTTCAATCAAAACAATGATTCTTTCTTCAAAGGAAGTCAGTACGAAACTTAATTAAAAGCAATGGATTCTGATGGATTGTTTAATTTTCCAATGTGACTGGAACACGTTTACTGTGCTGTGAAAGTTTCCTTTTTACAAGAAAAAAGTTTATGCTTATGAGCGTTACCAACGGTGGATTAAAATGCAAACTAACTTTTACTGATTTGGGTTATACTGAAAAGTAAAGGTGCTTCATCATTCGTTACATGATTGTGCTATTTTTTCCCACTGAATTCAGACCTATATGACCTGTGACAAAATTATTGAATATTTTAAATCTCTCTGTGTGCATATTTGCGATGGAATTACTTGTATTGTGGAGTCAATTTGTGTGATGAGATTCATGTGTTACGTGTAGGCGCATACAATAATAACAAGAGAAAAGAGTGAAGTCAACAAGCTTTGTATATTTTAACAAAATAATTTATTTCCCTAGAAAACAATGTAAAACTTGGAAATAGGACTTACGGTTTGTGAATATAATCCAAAATTTCATCCTAAGATTGAAAAATACAAGTCCTATCACTAAATAGTTCTATTAGAATCCAGGTTCGAATCTCGACGACGTTCCAATATGGAAGGCGATGATGTCAGATGTGGTCGTTGTACAAAATGACAACAATTCCTCATTTGATTCACAGTTTATGTTTCCGTATAAATCCAGAATAAATTTCCACTGAATTTCTTTCTCCCAGAATTTTATAAAAAAGTTACACTTGTTTGATTTTCTAGAGAATAAGTTATTAAATTCCAAAAACAAATGAACTTCATAAACAATCTGGTTTCAACAATTGAAACCTCTCCAGCCCTCAAGGTTTCAAAAATACAGCTAACTGAAAAGCTCTCAGAAAGGGTGTTAAATCCAACCAAAATATCATCCCGTTCTCTCATGATAGGTCACATGGTCTCATAACACTTGAACAGCGTAATAGAAAATAAGAAATTTGTCACGTAGCAAGAACAGCCCTATCTAAGAACCAGACTCTCACTCTGAAATAAATTTAAAAATAAAACATTGTTCATTCAGACTAGGCTGAAATAACCTTGGCAATAGCCAATCGTTTTCACGTAGTGTTTAGAACCTGTGTACCAGAGTGAGTTAAAAATAGTGCTAATGCAATATCTTTTACATTTTAGATAAACAGAATTACTGAAAGAAAATGTCGAATCCCGTGAAAATAATCATTACAATAGAATGTAATGAAACAAAAATAAATTAAAAAGAATTTTAAAACTAACACATAAGCAATTTAATTACATATATGTAGCACATGGGTGAGTACACGGTGTTGATACTCTATTCATGCTATACATTAGACATGTATATATAAACAGTATACATGTATATGTACCAATGCTTGGTTCTCTGAATAAAGTAAAATATTATGTATGCCCTCTCTGTTTTCACTACAGTGTATTCTCATTTAATATACATCAATTTAAGATGGTAACTGTGCCAATGAAGCACATATTTTTGCGCCTGCATTTACCTTTCCCCCCCCCCCCCCCGAAATTTTTTTTGGGTACATGCATCACTTTCTTCAGCTAACTAACCTGGTTGCTTATAACATGGTTTGGTCTATAACACGGTCAGGTTCTATGGTTCCCAACTACCGTGTTATAGCGTGGTCACACTGTACTAAGTTGGTTTTGTGTTTTTATGTCAGCCTTCTATTCATTAGCTTAGAGAAAGTCTTATTGTCGTAAGTTCATCAGTATTCCAATTTCTCCTTACCTTTATAGTCAATGTAGAACACTTGAAATTAATTCAGATTTCATATTTCTTGTACTTTAATTTATGTACAATATATATCAAATTGAAAATATTATCTGCTATACTAATTAATCAACTTACTAATACTGATTATTAATGCCTCATTTGCATACATATATATCATTATGTCAGTTACACCCATTGTCTTAATTACCCAGCCCAAATGTATCACTAAAAGCCTTACTTTTTCTTATACTTCAGTTTTATTTGAGCATCAGATTTTAAAATGGTATAGGATCTACATCAGAATGTAAGGCATTGTCATAACTATAAAATTAGTACCAAAAGATAACATTAAAATAGATGTTTGCTTATTTTCATAGATGTCCTAATAACAAATCATCTCACTACTGGCAAGCCTGCTAGAACTTTATCAGAGCTTAGATAAAGTTTCCTAGTCCTAGTAACTGCTGTGTTGACTGCAGACCTAAGATTTAGCTTAAGACACAAAACTCATGACCTCAGTATAATAGCCCAACAACTCAAAAGGTGATCAAAGAAATAGCTTGAAGTAAATCTGTCTGTTGTGAAAATTTGGCTGTCAGAAACTGAAAAAATGTCTGTTTAGACACAAATCTATGAATAAAAAATATGAGCAATAGAAGTCAGAGTACCAACATGTTCTAACCCAAAGATACCTGGCAAGCCTTGACAAAAGAAAAAAACGATCATGAAATAATATATCATGCATGACATGATATTTTCATAGAATGTGTTGCAAACTATCATGTTAAGTCAGGGCCTAGTGAACAAACAAATGTCATTATGAGTGATTTCCATACTGATGATGTTCCCCTCACTATGGTGCATGGCACCTGCTTGGGTTTGTAAACGAGGATGTCAATTTCTTGGATTATGTTAATTCTGATAGTGACTCTGTCACGCCTGTGATACCAACAACTGAAACAAGGATATTGTTTGTGAAATTAGTGATCACCAGGCAGGAAAAAACAGTTTTATTGAACAATGATGACTTCACATAAAAATTGATTTTTATGATTTACTGACTGGTACACGTATGTAAGAATTTACCGATTTATCTTTTTTTCTTTCTTGATGACATGTATTTATGCAGATGTATGTTGTTTGAAAATTGTATTGCCATTACATATGAGTTCTGATAGTAATCATACCAGTATACATGTAAATTGTATTGCCATTACATATGAGTTCTGATAGTAATCATACCAGTATATATGTAAATTGTATTGCCATTACATATGAGTTCTGATAGTAATCATACCAGTATATATGTAAATTGTGTTGCCAATACATACAAGTTCTGATAGTAATCATACTAGTATACATGTAAATTGTATTGCCATTACATATGAGTTCCGGTAGTAATCATACCAGTATACATGAAAATTGTATTGCCATTACATATGAGTTCTGATAGTAATCATACCAGTATACATGTAAATTGTATTGCCATTACATATGACTTCTGATAGTAATCATACCAGTATACATGTGTTTACTACAGGTATGTACAACATCATCAATGTAGACAAGTATATTGTTACGACCCTGTAGTTAAATTACATGTGTGTTAAAATTTAAATTCTTCTAATTCTTTGTTTCATTTTTATTTTATTTTTACATCATTAAATGTAATTATTATTATGATGATTATGTTTGCATGGGTCTAATAGTTTGTTAGAAACATCGTATTTATTTAAAACGTAAATGTGACTCGTGGAAGCACGAGCTTTGTATGATAGTAAATTCGTCGCAAGTAAACATTCAGCAGTAGCTATGTAAATGATTGGCTGATACTTGTTTAGGCTTTCGTAATGTCCAGATGGATTGCGAAATCACACGTGTCCTTTGTGCGTGTGTACAAGAAACGACGTATTAATTTCTTTTATATGCTTAGTTATCTGTAAGATAGTCTTAGTCAGTCATAGTCGTAGTCAGTCATAGTTGAGAGTCACATCATAACATCTTGTAGAGTTTCTAATACCTTAAGGAAAAGGTATTCCTGTGCTGGAAAGAGTTGTTCGTTCGTACATATGTAGAACAACATGTGTATTGTTAGTGGTGGTAGCTGTACTTTATCTACTTTCTAAATAATTATTTTCCCTGGAGAACAACCCTACTGGCTTTGGACAAAGACATTTGCTGGAATTATTTCTAAATTGGAGCAGAACAATACAAATTGTGATTCACAGTGAAATTCTGGACATTTTGTGTTAGCCTTTGTCTGACGTCATCATCCACCATCTTGGAACGGAACTGAGATTCAGACTATATCAAATTAGAACTGTTTATTCACAGGACTTATGTGTTTTCACAATTTTAGAACAAATGTTTTGGATCTTCTTCGTAAATCTTAAGTCTTGTTTCATCTATTTACCTTTTTCACTGTGTTTTCTAGGGAAATAAATTATTTTTGTTAAAATTTACAAAGCTTGTTGTAGTCACTCTTTCTTTGTGTTACTTTGAACGAGCCGATACGTAACATAAAGAAATTGGGGGCTCGTCTGGGATGGATGTATGAAATTGGCTGATATATGAAATTGGCTAAAAATTGAAATTTAAATTCCCTAGTTCATTTTATTTGAAATCTTAATGAAAACAACAGGCTTTCTTTCACAATGTCAAAAGTGGAGAGTTTTCTTTCTAGTCCAACTCAAGAACAGTTGGATAATCTGAAGAAGGATGAGTTGCTTGAACTTGCCAGAAAGTACGATCTTTCTGAAGCAAAAGCTTCCTTGACAAAACAAGAAATCAAGAAAATTTTAGTTCAACATTTGGTAGAAAAGAATATTTTTGACCAAAGTGTTTTAGCATCTGTCAGTAAGACTATGACAGACTCTGACAGTAAGAAAATAGAACTAAAAATGAAAAAGATGGAAATAGAGTTAAGGAGGCTCGAGCTTCAGAGTCAAAAAGAAGAAAGACAAATTGAATTACAAAAAGAATAAATGAGATTACAATCTGAAAAGGAGGAGAAAGATAGACAGGAAAGAGAGAGGGAGAAAGAAAGGCAAATAGAATTAAAAAAGGAACAAATACAAATAGAAGAAAGGGAAAAAGAAAGACAAATAGAAGAAAGGGAAAAACAAAGACAAATAGAAGAAAGGGAAAAAGAAAGGCAAATGGAATTACAAAAGGAACAAATGCAAATTGAAGAAAGGGAGAGAGAGAGAGACAGATGCAAAAAGAGAAGGATGAAAAAGATAAAGAATTTCAAATTAGAATGAAAGAATTTGAGCTGGCAAGTAGCAGGCATGATTCCACTTCTCGAGCAAATTAAAATTTTAACATTTTAGGAAATATCAAGTTAGTTCCCCCTTTTAGTGAAAAGGAAGTAGATAAATATTTTATTCTTTTTGAAAAAGTTGCTGAGAATTCAAAATAGCCAAGAGAGTATTGGACTCAATTATTGCAGAGTGTACTTTATGGCAAGGCCAGAGATATCTATATATCTCTGTCAGTACAACAAAGTTCTGATTACGATTTGGTTAAGGAATACATCTTGAAGGGTTACGAGTTAATCCCTGAGGCTTATCGGAAAAAGTTCAGAAACTACAAAAAAGAAACTAGACACACTTATGTTGAATTTGCTAGAGAAAAAGAACAGTTGTTCAAGAGATGGTGTCTGTCTGAGAAAATTGAACATGATTATGAAAGACTCGAACAACTGGTATTACTTGAAGAGTTTAAAAATTGTATTTCTAGTGATATCAAAAATCACCTTGAAGATCATGAGGTCAAAACCTTGGAAAATGCTGCTCTTGTGCTGATAAGTATTCCTTAACTCATAAAGTTCCTTCTGTAAGCAAATCTTTCACGCAGCAGTCCACTAATAGAAAGGTGTTTCAACCAAATACGACTCTCAGTAAAACTCAATCTGGCACAAATTCTAAAAATCAAGCCTCTGAGAGACTTGATTCAAAATCCTTGTCTATTCCTACGTGTACCTATTGCAAGAAAAAAGGACACGTCATTTCTGATTGCTTCAAATTGAAACATAGGCATCAGAATCAAGATAGACCTATCCCAAATGCTCTTATTGCTAAGAGGTCAAGGTCACGGTCATGTATTGAAAATAATACATTTGTTGGGTTTGAAAAACCTCCGTCTGCTTGTGTTTTGGAGAATTTTGAACCATTCATGTCGAAGGGTGCCATATCACTCTTGGGTGATTCGGCCAATCCTATCCCTATTAAAATTTTGAGGGATACAGGAGCTTCTCAGAGTCTTTTAGTTTCAGGTATTTTGTCTTCTTCTGAGAAGACCTGTTCTAATGAGAGTGTTCTCATTCAGGGAGTAGAGTGCAGCTTTGTTAATGTTCCTCTCCATTCTGTTAATTTGTCATCAGACTTAGTTTCAGGAACTGTGACAGTCGGTGTAGTGTATACTTTACCCGTTGAGGGCATTCATTTGTTGCTAGGCAATGACTTAGCTGGAGACAAGGTTGTGGTTAATCCACTTGTAACTGACAAGCCTTGTTTGGATCAGAAAGTTGATCCTATTGAAAAAGAAATCCCTGATTTATTCCCAGCTTGTGCAGTTACCAGAGCTGTGGCAAAGAAAGCTCTTGAGAATGATTTTGATAAGGAATGTATTCCTTTAGCTGACACATATATTGGTCAGGCTTTTGATGAAGTCACTTTCACTTCTAATTTGGATCAGTCAAAAGGTATTGATCATAGTGATCCTCTTTTGAATACTCATTCTCTTTTATCTGATCAGGGTGACAAACGACAATCACTTGTCGTCAAACAGGAGAAGGATCCTGAGATCTCCTGTTTGTTTCAGCGGGCCGTTAGTGACACTGAAGCAACTGAAGTACCTGTCTGTTACTTCATTAAAAATGGAGTCATTATGAGAAAATGGAGACCTCCCGAGGTACCTGCTAGTGACGAATGGTCAGTAAAATATCAGATCGTGGTTCCGAAACCTTACAGACAGGAAATACTTAGTTTGGCCCATGAAACTCCTATGGCTGGTCATTTAGGGATAAATAAAAAGTATCAAAAGATCTTGACTCACTTCTATTGGCCAAAAATCAAAAGTGATGTGTGCAAGTTTTGTAGATCTTGTCATACTTGTCAAATTGTAGGAAAACCAAATCAAAAGATACCTAAAGCTCAATTGCAACCAATTCCTGCATTTGATGAACCATTCAGTAGAATTACGGTAGATTGTGTTGATCCCTTACTAAAGACCAAGTCAGGTAACCAAAATTTGTTGACCATCAAGTGTGCGTCAACAAGTTTCCCAGAGGTAATTACTTTGAGGAATTTTGCTCAATTTGGCCTTTTCAAATTTGTTCAATCTAGTCAAAGGTCAAATTTCAAGTCTGATATGTTCCAGCTTGTTACACTTGAATTTGGCATTCAGCAGTTCAAGTCAAAAGTGAAACTATGGTTTCACCAAATTTTACTAGAGAGAATTTTTGAGTCCTGTAATAAAGTCCATTCTCTCTTGCTCATTCTGCAGAATTTTCTTCAATTATTAAGATTTTATGGCCCTTACAAAGTAAAGAAGAAAATGAATGAGTTAAATTATAATATTAGTACTCAAGTCTAAGTAAATTAATGGAGTACTACTATTTTAAAAGAAATAGCCAGGTAAATTATGCAATTAATTTAGTTGTACCTGTCCCACAAACTGAGGATTTGAGCGAAGGAATTCTGTTGGATTCTACTGATCTTGGAACAACAATCTTCGGAATTTGGAAGTTATGGAAAATGTAGACCAGAAACTTTCTCATTTACAAAATCAAGAAAAAAGCGAACTTAAACAATTATTGTCCGAATATGAGCACTTGTTTCCAGACATACCTACAAGGACAAACAAAATTTTTCACGACATTGAAATAGTAGATTCGAAACCCATGAAACAACACCCATACAGGATGAATCCTTTTAAACAGGAATACATGAAAAAAGAGATTCAGTATTTACTGGAAAATGATTTTATAGAGCCCAGTAAGAGTGATTGGAGTTCACCGTGCATTCTTGTTCCGAAACCAGATAAAACTTTCCGAATGTGTACGGATTATAGAAAGGTGAACAGTGTGACTAAAACAGACTCATTTCTATTGCCAAGAATCGACGAATGTATCAACAAAATTGGAAATGCCAAATACATCACTAAATTCGACCTTCTGAAGGGTTTTTGGCAAATTCCACTAACGGAAAGAGCGAAAGAAATTTCGGCTTTTGTGACTCCAGATGGATTCTACCAGTATAAAGTAATGCCATTTGGGATGAAGGGTTCTCCAAGTAGTTTTCAGCGCCTTATGAATATGATTACTTCTGGTCTAGACAATTGTGATTCCTATATTGATGACGTCATCATCTACAACAACACCTGGAAAGAACATCTAGCCACGATTTGGAAGTTCTTCAACAGACTCACGGATGCAAATTTGACTATTAATTTATCTAAAAGTGAGTTCTGCCGTGCTTGTGTTACTTTTCTAGGAGATATTGTGGGACATGGTCAAATTAAACCTATAGATGCTAAGGTCAAGGCTATTTCTGAATTTCCTGTGCCTGTCAGTAAAAAACAGCTGATGCAGTTTTTGGGTATGGCTGGGTACTATCGCAAATTTTGTTCTAATTTTTCTGATATTGTTGAACCTCTGACAAACTTGTTGAGAAAGAAAAACAAGTTTCTTTGGACTGAAAAATGTCAAGAGGCTTTCTATAGATTAAAGGCCATACTTGAAAGTGCACCAGTTTTAACAGCTCCAGATTTTAATCAACCATTCAAACTATCTGTGGATGCAAGTGATGTTGGGGTTGGAGCAGTTTTGCTTCAAGATGACAAAAATGGTGTTGAACACCCAGTGTGTTACTTCTCTAAGAAATTAAATAAACACCAAAGAAACTACTCAACAATCGAGAAGGAATGCTTGGCTTTAATGCTAGCATTACAGCATTTTGAAGTTTATATCAGTTCAGCTCCTTCTCTGGTTGTTGTGTTTAGTGACCACAACCCCCTTACTTTCATCAGCAGAATGAAAAATAAAAATCAAAGACTGTTGAGATGGAGTTTATTTTTGCAAGAGTACAATCTTGACATCAGGCACATTAAAGGAAAAGATAATTTAATTGCAGATGCACTTTCCCGTGTATAGAAATGTCATTTTCATATATACCTTTATGTAAATTCATAAGAGTTCTTCTTATGTAAATTTTTTTACCTCATGTATAATTTACATCTGGTAAAAAGAAAGCTTTATTACATAAATCTTTCTTTTTTTCTTTATGGGGGAAAGTGTTACAACCCTGTAGTTAAATTACATGTGTGTTAAAATTTAAATTCTTCTAATTCTTTGTTTCATTTTTATTTTATTTTTACATCATTAAATGTAATTATTATTATGATGATTATGTTTGCATGGGTCTAATAGTTTGTTAGAAACATCATATTTATTTAAAACGTAAATGTGACTCGTGGAAGCACGAGCTTTGTATGATAGTAAATTCGTCGCAAGTAAACATTCAGCAGTAGCTATGTAGATGATTGGCTGCTACTTGTTTAGGCTTTCGTAATGTCCAGATGGATTGCGAAATCACACGTGTCCTTCATGCGTGTGTACAAGAAACGACGTATTAATTTCTTTTATATGCTTAGTTATCTGTAAGATAGTCGTAGTCAGTCATAGTCGTAGTCAGTCATAGTTGAGAGTCACGTCATAACATCTTGTAGAGTTTCTAATACCTTAAGGAAAAGGTATTCCTGTGCTGGAAAGAGTTGTTCGTTCGTACGTATGTAGAACAACATGTGTATTGTGTACCCACTACAGCAGAACAACTTGATAACTGCCTGCGTTCATTGCTCGACAAACATGCCCCAGCAACCAAGTGCAGAGTAGCAATTCAGAAGTGTTCTCCGTGGTATAGCAGTGTTAGGGACCAGCTTCGCACTGCTAAAAGAGACCGCCGTAAAGCTGAGAGGCTTTGGCTTTCCACCAGACTCACTATTCATAAGCAGATCTATGATGCCGCTAAGAAGAATGTCACAAACATAGTCCATGCAGCTAAATCAGCCCACTACAGTACTAAAATCATGGAAAGTTCCAGCTGCAAAGAGCTATTTGAGATTACTAACAAGCTGATGTCAAGGAACAAATGTACACCACTTCCAGCTACCTTCTCTCTAGTCGACCTTCCGGACCTGTTTGCAAATTTCTTCCGTGACAAAGTACAAACCATCAGAGATAAACTTGACAACACAATTTCAGTTGACTCGTCGTCACCATACAGTTGCGATACAGAATTTCAGCGGCAACCGTTAGCAGCATTTGAACCTGTCTCTATGGATTTAGTACGTACAATCGTGATGAAGAGTGCACCAAAGTCATATGAACTGGATCCAATCCCGACGTCACTGCTGCTAGAGTGCTTGGATCCAACACTGCCTTCACTAACTGATGTTATTAATACCTCTCTCTCAACTGGCGAATTCCCATCATTTTACAAAACTGCCATTGTAAAGCCTCTGCTGAAGAAACCAACACTCGACCATAATGATTTAAAGAACTACCGCCCAGTTTCTAATCTGCCATTCATGTCAAAAATCTTAGAAAAAGTTGTTCTATCCCAACTTGTATCTCATCTGAATTCAAACAGTCTTTTTAGCAATGTACAGTCTGCATATCGCCCTTGCCACAGTACTGAAACTACTCTTCTGAAAGTAGTCAATGACCTTCTCTCTGCTTTGGATGGCGGAAAGATTACAGTCCTCACTCTCCTTGACTTGTCTGCAGCATTTGACACTATAGACCATGATATATTACTTCACCGTCTCCAGCATGTATTTGGCATTCATGATACGGCCTTACTATGGTTCAAGTCCTACTTGGTCAACAGGACACAAATTGTGTCCGCAAATGGAAAACACTCCAGCCCAGTTGAACTATGCTGTGGTGTTCCACAGGGGTCTGTTCTTGGACCTGTTCTCTTCATTCTATACACTCAGCCACTCTCAAGTGTCATAGATCATCATCCAGTGTCTCACCAATTGTATGCTGATGACACCCAAATATACAAATCTAGCCATCCAGCTGAAGTTGAAGCTACCATCCAAGGCGTAGAGAGGTGCATTTCCGATGTGAAATCATGGATGACATGTAACAAGCTGCAGATGAATGATGATAAAACTGAAGCCATTCTGATTACAACACAAAGACTTTCTCATTCACATCCTTTACCTCAGACAATAAATATCAGCAACACCAACATTAAATTCACACAGTCAGTACGAAACCTCGGTGTCACTCTCGACAGTACTCTCTCGTTGCACCAACATGTCATGAACATATGCAAGGCTGCATATCTTGAGCTGAGACGCATCAGCTCCATTCGCAAGTATCTTTCAGTTGATGCCACTAAAACACTTGTGTGTTCCTTAGTACTTTCAAGACTGGACTATTGTAACTCAATTCTGTCTGGTTCGTCTCAATATCTACTTCAGAAACTTCAAAAAGTTCAAAATACAGCTGCTCGAATCATCCTTAGAGTACCACGATCAGAGCACGCCTCTCCCCTGCTCTCTACCCTACACTGGCTATCCATACGATCCAGAATTAAACACAAAATTTGTTCTCTGTGCTACGTTTTCACTGACGGGCTCCAGTCCAACATACCTATCTGACCTCACCCATGTGTACACACCTGCAAGATGCTTACGCTCCTCTTCTGACACTCGTATTCTCATCATTCCCACTATGAAGATGAAATCATATGGACAACGCTCTTTTGCATACCAGGGCCCAGCAACGTGGAACGAATTGCCCACTGAACTTAGACACAAAGACACAGTGATCTCATTCAAGAGCGCTCTTAAAACTCACCTATTTCAACTGCAAGAACAGACTTAAGACCTAATAATGTTTCCTTACCTTAAATATTTACAGCATGTTTTCTGTTTTCTAATTTCGTGGTGTTTGTTTTAATTTTTGTAATCATATCATTATATATGTTTTTTAAGTGTTGTCAAATGTTGTAAAGCGCTTAGAGCTTCTAAAGATTAGGCGCTATACAAAGTCCTCATTATTATTATTATTATTATTATTATTATTATGTGGATGGGAAATTTGAGAAACAAACGTTGATGGAAATGATAAATTTTATAATAACAACAATGATAAAATGTGGACAGGTGATTGCAATTAACAAGTAACCTGTCACATAGAAAATCATTTAAGACAAATATTATACGTCCATTTTTTGGTGGGGTGGGGTGAGAAAGGGACTTCAGTTTATGGTCCATTAAGGGCCGGTACCAGCCTGAGTGCGGGCTGAAGCCCCGGTCTCATCCCTCGCTCTCCTGAGGAGTGGGCAAATGAAACTTTGTAAAAATTTCAGAACTAAAAATAAAGATATATATTCTTTAGAATCTTCAAATAAACTAATCAACGATGTAGAATGGAATCCCAAATGTTCTTTTTCTAACAAAATAACAATTGCTTTCTTTTTTATTTTTAGATACCAAAGGGAACAGGGAACCTACACATGGACAAAGTACGAGACAGTAACGTCACGGGGCTATACCACAAGGCGCTACGTGAAGTGAGCAGGTCTGTGGAGGAGCCTCTGAAAAATCCATGTGTAGGATATGGACAACAATACAAAAACACGGGATTTAGAGAGTAAATATAAGGGATTCCAGGTGGAGGAAAACTTTCTATATTAATACAATAGGACTTAATTTTTGTTTGTAGTCCCTTTCGGACCATCTTTCTCCGTTCGGAATATAATCAAGACGAGAGATAAGGTTGTGTCCACAAATTAAGAGATGCATGATGTATAAATAAAGGACATGCGGTTCCTCATATAGGACATAGCCTTATTACTCCCAAATTGATACGAGCAAAAAAAAAAAAAAAAAAGAAATATAAGAAACGTCATACCATACTACAAACATAAAAAAAAAATTAGGTTTTGCTTTGGTATAAATTCGTCCTACACCGTTTTTTATTCTAAATTCACGAAATTGGAAAATAAAATTTTCAAAATTACTTTTGAAAGGGAAATTTTTTAATTTGCTTCCCTTTTAAAATAACATCTTTCATTGTAGACAACTTGGGAAAAATTTGATCTAACAGCCGTCCTTACACAAATTTCTGTAGCAATCATACATACATAATACACATAGCAAACACAGGACGTAGGGACCCGTGGCAAAGGTCACTAATGGGGAAAGGTGAGAGATTCCGATCAGATAATTAAAATCTGATCGGATGAACAAACCTTTAGAAACACTAGGGAAAATAAATACCCCATCAAAAATTTGAATACTAAATAAATTTTTGATCAAAATTCTTTTCATAAATTTAAAAACAATGCAACACTTATATGGGGGAAACACAAACAAATAAAACACCTTTTAAAAATTTTGTTTCGATTAGTGGGGGGTGTCATCTGTCTGGTGCCCCCCCCCCCCCAATATATATATATAGTATGTGTGTAAACCATTATTGTTATGATTGTTACTAGTGGATGAAAAATAGCTCAGTGCGTTGATGTCTTATGTTTATTGTGATACCGACTTGAAACAAAACTTGTTTATATCTAAATCGGAACCTTTTTAAGGGAGCACGGCTCTGAAATTTGCCAAAATATCACTTTGCATATTCGATTTAGTATGTCTAAAATCGAAGCTTAGATGTGTTTCCTTGTCTATGAACTGTATTTATATGGTCACATGACGCCACGTAGTGTACGGCGTGAATGGCTAGTTGAGCTGAAACAAAGAAATATATAGCGTATACGCCTGTATTACTGAACTGATTTTGTTTTTTGTGGTTTTTTAAAATTTGTTTTTATGGTAAATTAGTTGGTGGTGGGAGATTGCATTTTGCATTGGTTAATGCTTAACTTTTAAAGTTAAGCGTTTGTCCGGGGTGTGGCCAACGTTTAAAAAAAAAAATAATTCATTTCCGTTTCCGCTTTCCTTTCAATAGCAAACCTCCCTTACATGGCCAAAACATCACTTGATTTTTGTGTCATATCCTGATGTTATTGTTTTATTTTTACCATCACTCTATTTAGAAACTGAAGGGTTAAAATATTCTGTATATAGAAACAACTCATGCCTCATTTGAGTTATTTTAGTGAACCATTTTCAACTCAACACTTGACAAGTAGGGACGGATGGTCCAAAGTTTAAGTTATCTATCTGAACGTTTCACTGGGATCACCAGTGTGATAAAGTAAGTATATGTGCGTCAGAATGATGCTTTACTTTTACATTTAATATGGTAACAAATATTTTCTGTCCCAGCAAAGTCAGATTGGGGACGGATAGTTTATGCTTCGATATAATTCAACACCTCATTCTTTCTAGTTGGTTTCTACATTTTATTTCCTTTCATCCTGTGACTAGAATTATAAAGAGGGATTTTGTATCTGAACCAATGTGTAACCCCTTACTGATATGCAGATATTCCTCCAGTCGCTACTTTAGCACTTTAGATCAAATGATCAACAGGGCAACTGAGACCAAGTAGTTCTCCGCCTTTTTTTTTTCTGATATTATTGGTGGCAGAGTCCAACGGTGCTTGGCACTATTTGTGCTGGAGTTTTCAGCTTCTGCCTGTTGCAGACTATTGAGCCACTCACTTCCACGCATGCATAAGCAGTTTCAGAGGTCTCGGCAACGCTTAATTACGCGTATTTGGATGCAAAGTTTTGATCTGGGACGCAGAAAATCACCCATGCAGGAGTCCTCCGTACGCATGCAAATAGCTGGGCGGCAGAGACTTGCCAGTCCTACTTCAGCCACTTGCTGAGTGGGAGAATGTGTTCATTAATTGATCATTTTAGCTGTGCTGATATTTACAATGACAGAATTCAGTGATTAAAGACCCCCAGATGTGCCTGCTGTATTTATAAATGTACATCAAAAGAACATGATGCAATAGCTGGGTGGCAAGTTCAAAGACTTCGACTAGCAGCTTGGGTGGGAAAATGTGGTGATATTTACAATGACTAAATTCAGAGGCAGAAAGGCCCTGAGATGTACATGTGGTTATTATAAAAGTACATCAGAACTTTAGCTTCCATTGTTGTGCTCATTTCTAAGTGAAGCCAAATAAATAGTGCATGCGACCTCAAAATCAAGACACATCAAGACACATCAAGACTTGGACAAAACATCATTTGCAAATTTGGATAAGTATTTTGGGGTTAAATTGCAAATTGACAAAAATTTTCATGAGATTCAGAAGAGTACTAAAGTTGCTAGAACTGATAGTTTGGATTGGATAGTAGCCAAGTGTAAGAAAGTGCGTGATGCCTGGCTTAGTGTTTGGACAAGAATTACACCGCTGTCGGGTTATTCTGTGCCTCTAAGGTCACCAATATTGGCACAAAACGCATTCAGAATTTGACCGATTGATGAAATAAAATTCTGCAATGCTTACCAACTGAAAAGCGGCAATTGTCACCAGAATATTCGGTTCAAAATAATACTAATTTTGGACAAACGGGATACCACCCCTATTTATTTTTGTACACTTTATGAATATCACTTTCCTTAATTAAAGGACAATCGTTCTTTCTTGATACAAGTTGGATTTTCAACCAAAACAACACTTGATCCAATGTTTACAGAAATGACATATCAATGTTCAGAATTACCAGACGTACAGAATAGGTTGACACGGTTGTACATGTCAGTGTTGTAAAGAATGTGGAATTAAACTCAATGGCAAGCAACAGTTTTTCTGATCTGCAAAGTTCAACATTTTCTGGGAGAGGACTGCAACTTTTGCTGGTGGGACTCCTATTTTTACCAAAATGGGAGTCCTGGACTCCTAGTTTTAAAATCCTAGCGAGTTTAAAAGTTTTCAGGTCAATAACCAGTGGAAATGCAAGTGTTCTGTTCTGAAAGGGATTAATACTAAAAAAGTGAGCTTTCTGAAGTATTTAATATCAATAGATCAAATGAAGAGGGATTTTACTTATACTCTGCATACAAAGGTCAGTCAAAATAAATTTATTGATTGCTAGTGAGAGGCAGATAGTCTGACAGGGCAAGAGGATGAAAACTCTAGCACAAATAGTGCCAATTAACATAGGTCTGTGCCGCCAGTAATGTAAAAAAAAAGGCGGAGGACTACTTGTTGGTCTGCAGTGCACCTTAGTGCTAATAATATTACCTTACTAATTCCTTCACTGAAAGGGTATTAATTGGATTCTATGTATGTCAGTGGGTCAGCCAGTAATTCATACCTGGGTGTTTTTCACACTTTCAGTCAAGTTTCTAACAATGAATACAAACTACAACAGATTAAAGTCTCTTTTGTTTATTCCATCTAAGAACAAGTGCAAGGTCTTACCAAGAATGACCTTTAAACAATGATAGAATACAGCATCTGAATGGATGAACATGACAAAATGTTACAAGTCATATATATATATATATATATATATATATATATATATATATATATATATATATATGTACATGCTTTGTAAGATGAGACATGAACTGTTTGATAATTTAGTAATTTTGTTGCGCATTTACAACTCTTGGATCAGTTTGTAGCCTCAGCTTGTTCTGTCCATGACACATGAAACATATTTTGTGTACAGTAATGTCTAGAGATTTTGACACAGGGTGGTATGTTTATTGGATTGTAATTGCTAGCCTTCATTAAAATGCCATTGCAGGTTCTTAAGGAAATATTTGGAGAAAATTGCATTTCTCCTGGTTAAAATGTGAGCTGATTATAACATTGTAATTCAGCATCAGAAAATTAAAAGTTACTGTTTAATAAGACACTTTTTCTCACAAATTCTTTAGTTGTCAGAATTGTTCTTACTTTTATCTGCAGCTATATCCCAAGTTAAAATATATCGTCATGAAAATTACCATGAACAGTCTCCATTCTTTCATAAATGCAAGACTGGTCATTCTGTCACATGATCATGTGAAAACTATATACATGTATAGTCCATTTGAAGCCCACGACTGATTTGCACTATGTAACAGTAACATATATAAACTTGGGATATTTGTAAAACTAAAACTTCCAGACAATGACTATAAAATATATATTTCTTTTATAAAGTTCATAAGAT
Source organism: Megalonaias nervosa (assembly GCA_016617855.1). Classification (NCBI taxonomy): domain Eukaryota; kingdom Metazoa; phylum Mollusca; class Bivalvia; order Unionida; family Unionidae; genus Megalonaias; species Megalonaias nervosa. The sequence goes on along the minus strand of JAECUM010001690.1, from coordinate 13,538 downwards.
TAATTTGCAAATTGATATTTAGATTCTGTTGCAACTATTACACTGACATATATGTGTACAGTTCAAAATTGTAATAAATGTTAAAATATTTCCCATGCATGTATATGTGCAAAGAGGGACAAAATTAATACATATATACATTATAGATTTTCTCTATTTATCTTTTTTATTTCATTATATAAATAATTATATAAATAGGATGATGGCATTATTTACCATTAAACCAAAATAATTTGTGAAAAAAAAATTGACCAATAGTTGCTATAAAGTGCTCTTGAACAGTTGTGTTTAATAGAACAATGTGTCTGACATGTAAGGCTGCAATGTTTACCAAAATATTGTTGGTTGTTATGGATTTAATGACATTTTTCAGCACATGGTAGGTTATATATAGCAGCCAGTGTATGTGGCGGAGGAAAAACCTTGGAAAATCCTTGCAAAAACCACCAACCCATGGGAAACTATTGGCAAGCTTTCTCACATATCCACAGGAGCAGAGCACAAGACTTTAACCCACACAGACAGAGGTGAGATGCCCGTGATCTATAAAGAAACTCTGCCTAAACCCTGCAGACCCATACCAAAATGTCTAAATGTGTACACAGTTTACAATAACCAAAAATATGCTGTTAACTTAACTGATTAGAAACTCAACTTTTCTCCCTGTGTTACCCACCAATCTTACTGAACTGTTGACAGCTATTAAATGTGCATTCCGTACCTTGCTCAGCTAGCGATTGTTTGATTTCTTGTACATTTGTCACCGCATATTATATGTTCAATTTGTAAGATGTGTCTTTGTTGAATATAGCTGACAATTTCATTAAAACATGAACTAGGATTTTATAGTAAAATTGTTTCCTACTGTTGCATTAATATATATATATATATATATATATATATATATATATATATATATATATATATATATATGAAAAACAATTGGATCATCCATCCAGGAAATTAAGATAAAAATGCTACTGAACAATTTTCTTTATAAAAATTGGTAATATATGATTTAATTGGAAATGGTTGTTCCTGTTTTAATGACAAATCATTCACAAGTTTACCCATTTTGTAAATGTTTACAGGCAGTAAATGAAACTAAGCCATTTACATGTGAAAACATTGCAGCCTTAGAGCAGGTAAGAGATTAGCACTGTACAAAAGCCTTTTGGTGGATCTGGCAATTGCAAATTAATTAATTTTGGAAAACTAAGGTACAGAGTTTCTTTCAGTCCAAGGCTGAGTCTAGATCTTATGACGAAACCAACATTTTGGAAACATCTGCCTCATATGTCTTGATTTTCATTATGTCAATATATTCAGCTAATAAAACAGTCACTTAGACTGTCATTTAGAAAATGGTTTGCGCAGAAATGCTGTTTGTAAATATCATGAAATTTTACTGAAGCCAAGTATTGCTCTGGTTAGTGCCATTTTGATTGGTCGTTGATGCCAGAGTAGCTTTGGAGCTGTCTAAATTTGGTTTACATATTGGAAATATAAACATGCTATATATTCTGCAAGAGGAATAATTGCATCACTAATCTTGAGTGGGACTTTGGGAAACAAGCTATGACTTCAGAGATATTTGATGATATCACCTTTAGAAATTAAGTTACATGAGATGCTGTGAGTGCTAAAATATTCTCTTTCAACTGAATCAAAATTTAAATAATAAACATTTTGAATAATAGATTTGTTTGATTTATGCTTATAATGGAAAACTTATATTCTTGGCTGAAAGAGGATATTGTAATTAACAAACTATAACATGTATTTGACTAGGTGAGGTAGTTTCATACACTATTTTAAGTTTGGTAATTTCGTTTTAGTTATGAGTTGTTTTCATGGGCTGGCATCAAACTTCACAAGTTCTAGTGTTTTCTCAAAATTGGTCATTTCTGTTTAAGTACAATATATGATATTGCAGACTACATGTAGGATTTACTGATCTCCAAAATTGAAGAGCCTGACAGTGCACACAAACTCTGTACCTCCTAAACTAAAGATTTGACAATGGAAGAGCTCCATTGAGCAAATGAGCATTATTATTATAAGGATTGTATGAGTTAGGAAGTCAATGATGACCTTAGAAAAGGGATCGTGATCTGCTACAATCACATAAAATGATGTGTCAGAATTTAGATGTACAGTTGGTCTGTAGGGTTTGACCCACAGAGCTAATGGCTAACCAATGATATAAAATGCTGTGTCAGCATTTAGATGTAAAATTGGTGTCTAGTGTCTGCCCCACAGAGTTAAAAGCTAGCCAATGATATAAAATGCTGTGTCGGCATTTAGATGTAAAGTTGGTGTCTAGTGTCTGCCCCACAGAGTTAAAGGCAGTCACACCTCTGCCTCTGTACCTCGTGCACAATTCGGTCTAAAATCATAGGGGTAAATTTTTTGATATTTCCTAGTAAAAAATGGGATCCAAACTTGAACCCATGTTATTAGCAGGTTTGCAAGTTATCAGGGTGCAAGTTAAAATAGGAATGTTGTACAACATGTAAGGAAAAGTAGGTGTTAGTGTTGGTATGTCTCAGGGTATAATTTGTCTATATATATCTATATCTATATATAGATATATATATATATATATATATATATATATATATATATATATATATAGATGGAGAAGGGGCATAGGTAGGAATAAGTAAGTGTAATGCTGAGACAAACAACACAGATCCAGATCTACTGACACTATTTAAGGTTTATACTGCTATTCCTAGTTATGATTTTATTTAAACAGCATAGATCCTGCTCAACCTGCACAGCTGGGGCTGTTATGTTCACTTTGGAGCATGCATATCATGGTAAAGTGTACCAATATTTCCATGATGCAAGTAGATAAATCAAAGTACAGCACACCCTCATTATAATACACCTTATTATAGCACAATCCCTTTTATTAGGCAGGTGTGTTTATGGATCCAGTACTTCATGTGACAATACTGTTTATTATGTACCCCCGTATAAAGTAACCTCACCAATAACTACATTTGTTTGGTTCCCTTGAACAGTATTATAGTGAGGAAGTTCTGTATTATGTATAATGTACCTTATTATTGGGCAACCTTGCTTATAACAACACATACTTCTGTGGCTTCCTTGAAGAGCATTATGGTGAGGTTTTACTAAATTTGCAGCAAAACTGTATTTAAAATACGTCGGATTTGTCTACAGGCATATTTTATTCTGGTAAAATGATGTTCTCTGCATATAAAATAAAATAATTTGTTCATTTACTTTGTAAAATTGAGCTTGCTCCAGTGTCTCTGGTATTTGATATAATTACTAAAGTGTCTTGTGCCACATTAGAATTTCAGGACCTGTAGTGTCTTGTGCCACATTAGAATTCTTGCTCTGATTTCATGAAACTCATTAATTAGAGTGAAAAATCTAATTATGTGTCTGTAAAGTATTTTGTTAGATTTTCAAATAATTATTTAACATTTCTAACAATGGTTTTCATTTAAATCAATTTGGATCTAACTTTTATATCTTTCATACATAAATCATAGTGTGTTAAATATCCTTTATGTCATACTGGAGTTCTTACTCAAATTGAGAAGTCTTATAAATTTGGAGGTAGGTTTAAATATCAAAGGAATAACAGTGGTTGAATGGTCTGTAACTCTTGTAAATATATTTTCTCCTGAGGTTACAAATAAATTTTTCACACTTGAATGCTTGCAGAAAGAGAAAATGGAAGATGTACATGGTGCTGATTCTGGGGCTGCCAATATGCCCAAGGAGGAAAACAAAGAACCAGTCCCCAAAAAGATGTATGTTATTTCTGTAGATGTTGGGACAACTAGTGTAAGAAGTCATGTGTACACTCAACAAGGGACAATCAAAGGAACAAGTAGCAGGAAGGTAGGCTGGCACATAATCTTTAAGACTTTTTTTTTTAAGTCAGAACCATACTGTGAAGTTGTGTTTGATTATATATTACAGATTATTTAGCAATAACAATTTATCATGAGATAAATTTATATTTCTTTCAGGTTTAAAGAAAATAACTATCTAAAATAAGATTATGTTTAAGAACAACTTTTGTTTTATTTACTAAAGGACTATTATTTTTGTTCCAGATAGAGATCATAAGTCCTAAACCAGGTATGACTGAAATGGACCCAGAAAAATTGTACACCCATGTGGTAGATTGTGTCAAGGATTCAATTCAAGGTAACATTCACAGAGAAATTAATTAAAGAATTGTCACGCAGAACATTTATATCATTTAGTGACATGTTGAGGATCATGTAACAGTTATGTTTACCACAAAGTAAAATCATCTAGAGTGATTATATACCAAAGAATTAATTTACAGAAAACTCCAGTAGATTTAATTTAGGCATCAGAGGTCTAAGAAGGGTAATTTGGTGCAGACTGTGAATTTGTTTTCTTTTTGGTATCAGTGTTTGTGGTTGTTCAAAAAATTTCATTTTTGATGATACTGAAAATCATGGATTGGGTAGGAGTTCCTGTTGTTTCATAAATGGCTAATTATTCATTGGATCCCTAAGTTTGTGGCTTGTAGCAATTCCAGAAGTCCATATAAATTGGTACCCATGAATTAAAGTGATTCACAGTAATTTAAGTTGTCTTTTGTACAGGATGTACCACATGAATTAAAGTGAATTCACAGTAATTTAATTTGTCATTTGCACAGTTGGTACCCATCAGTTAAGTGAATTCACAGTAATTTAAGTTGTCATTTGTACAGTTTGTTCCCATCAATTAAGTGAATTCAAAGTAATTTGTCATTTATACAGTATGTACCCCATGAATTAAAATGAATTCACAGTAATTTGTCTCATCATTTTGTACAGTATGTACCCAATGATTTAAAGTGAATTCACAGTAATTTAGGTCTCATAATTTCTTACAGTATATGCCCCATGAATTAAAATGAATTCATGTTAAGTTTCTTCATTTGTGCAGTATTTACCCATGAATAAAAGTTTATTCATAAAAATATGTCTCGTCATTTATGCAGTATATACCCCATGAAAAAAGTGAATTCACAGTAATGTAAGTCTCACTATGTGTACAGTAGGTACCCCATGAATTTAAGTGGCTTCCCAGTATGAAGTGTCATCATTTGTACAGTATGTTCCTCATGAAGTATAATGAATTCACATAATTTAAGTCTCATCATTTTGTACAGTATCCTGTAGAAAAGAAACAATGATTAAAATAGGACATTTATCAGTTGTACAAATGCCACTCTGAGTATAACTAATGGACATTGCATACATTTTGACAATGACAAGTTAAACAATTTGACTGAGATTGGACTGGATGAAGTGGACACATGCCACATATTCTTTTTTGAAATTCCTGCATGTGAATGAAATGCATTCACACAAAAAAGATTAGCTTTTTAAAACATCATGCCAAGTTTTAAAATATTTGTAACTGCACCAGTACTAAATTCTTTTAAAAAGCACTGAAAAAAATTTGGGTACAATATGAATTACTTATGACATAACAGAGAGCCCAGCTTCAGACAGAAAGGTCAGCTTTAGACAGATCTTGAGACTTGCAAATTTTTTTGGAATTTTTACTTCAGATCAGGAGGATTTTAGTTGACTGGGTTTTTTTTAGCATGGAAATGGCTAAAAATTACACCTGTTGAACAAGGACTTTGTTGAATAAAGACCAATTTCTGCCTCCATTTTTATGGAAAAGTAAATACTGCTAAATTTCATGATTTTGTTCCAGTGTGTTACTTAGGATGCAAATCAAATGCTTTTCATTCATTATATTTACAGATTTCAGTTTCATCAAAAGAAACAAATGACCCATTAAGATGAGTTAGTTTTGGACATTGAATAAATAACTTTTCCCAATTCAGTATGAATACCATCATGCTTCATGAAGAAATTTCAGCAGGCATTGCATTTCTTACAAGCAAACTCTTTTTTAAATATCATCTTGGAGCAAGACTGTGCTGGTACTTATAAACTAAAATTTCATGAGTTTTACTGTCTACTTAGTGTTTGGCATTGTTTTGCTGTTGCACTGTTTGTAACAAGTCTCCACTACATGTAAAGAAATGGGACTGTAGGTTTTAACACATTTCCTCCCAACCAAAATTGTACTCAGAATATTTTGAAGAGAACAAAAAAGAGATTCTAAGTAGCCATGTTCATTTCTTTTGTATATCTTTATCCATTTTGAATTTTAACTCACTTTGTGCATAAGGGTAAAAAAAATCATGGGCAGTGGGTGACAGTGAGGGTTTGGAAAACAGTAAACAAAATGTCAGCCATGTGTATCAATTGGTATTTTATTGTTTAACATGTCAGAATATTGCCAATTTATTACATAAAGGATGCCATAACTTAAAGGAACATAAGTAGACCATTAATGCTTACAAATAAGGTATAGCAAAAGGACTTATCATTTTATATTAAATTAAGAAACAAAACTACTTGTCATATGGGGGAAAGTACTGGTAACAAAGATATGGTATGTTCAACTTGTAGTGCATTTTTTTTCTCCACATTAATTCATACATACATCCTAAAATACAGCTTGCATTTATGCAGAGAATAATCTCAAAATACATTTAAGAACATTTACTTCTGGTGATTTTTCTTACAGTTGTGACAATATTTACTTTAAAAGTAAAGTCAGCCTGAACAATTACTTTACTGTACTACAAGAATCCTTTTCAGATGTACTGTAGAATGTACACTGTCTGCCACATAGGACATGTGTATATGAATACTTCATTTTCTCAAAATAATTTTAAAAAATTAAAAACAGGGGAAAATGTTACAATGGTTAGTAATGAAGATGGATTATTGTACTGAAGTAAACATTAAAAAAAGGCAAGAGAGTGTAAGCCAATGTATTCAATGAACCAAAGCTTGCAGTCTGATTGTGGTTTATAGCTAGATTGGCTGTTGATTTTGGCCAGTGTATTTGGTGGAGGAAGAACCTGGAAAGACCCCCAGGAAGAAACACTATCCCATGAGGAGCTAATGGGAAGCTTTCTCACATACCCACTTTGGTCAAGCTGGGACTTAAACTCATGTGGGCAAAGGTGAGATGTGTGAGTGATCTGTAAAGATGGGAACCTTTGACCACTTGGCCACATGGGACCCCTTTTTCTAAAAGAGTTTTGGGGAAACAAATTTAATATTGTAGCGGCCATCCCATTTTTTTTTATTTTTGTAAAAAAATATTGGCATTCAGTTAGAAAGCCAAAGAGACAGCATGGATGGAAAGTGGTGTGAGTGTGGTTACACTGCCATGAAACGAATGAAAAAAATTTGTGAATGGGAGTTCTTTCATGTCTAGGAACAAGAGAACAAAGACCAATATTTTCCTTGAACAAGCGAACTCCAGGCCCATAAAAAGGCCTCATTGTCAATCATATCAGCCAACAATATTAAACAATATTTCAAACATAGTTTTTGATTTTATTAGTGACTGTCCATCTTTTTGTAACAGAATAGTTTCATGCTGAATTGTAAATTAGATTAATTGATCATGGGTTATCAGAGTTTCTTTTGGGTCATAGTTTAACAATTAAAACCTTATTTTATGTAACAGTTTACCGGAAACATAATAAAATATACATATCATTTTAAATTATGTGAGTAGTTAATGGATAGATAGTATTGATGGGAAATACAAGGAAATGATGAAAAATTTGCATGTCTTATTTGATTCTGTTTTAACACGGTTTCCATGGCAACCAGCACACAAACACAAAACTTTTATCAGAAATTAAATCAAACCTCATACTTGTAATGTACATCATATGACAAAAATTGGAGAGGGGCAGAAAACTGTACTTACTCAATAGAGTTCTTTTTGTTTTTTGTATCAAAATATGTACGTCATCTCATCATGTCAATCCCTTCACAGTAACTTGCTGCCCTTCATACTCTCCTTACATGTAGCACAAACATTTTTAGCCTGTCTAAGTAGATCACTACCAGGATTATATTTGTGGCAGTCCTCATCATTGTTTTTCTTATCATTTTGGAGATGGTAAATCATTACTGGATCCAGGTTCCCGCTAGAGTCAGTGAGGGTTTTTCTTAGAACAGAAAATGTTCTGTACTAAGTGCACCAATATGTGTAATTGTATCCTGCCTATGTGTAGATTCAGGTTGCTAATTGCTTCCCAGAACTGCACAAGATTGTTGCTATGTGGACTAATTTTAGGAAAATATTAAAATTAACTTTACAGGAATGGCACAATGCATAATCAAGTCTATACTGAACTTGATTCCAGCCACTGAAATTCCTGCTTACATCCATTATTGAATTTCTTTTGATATTTTATTTGCTTAGATGTTTGCATTTTGGTATTGGGCATGTAATGGGGTTCAATGTTTCCACATTAAATGAAAGAAAGAAAACCCATGAAGTTTGCTAGTATCATTATGGGTTCAAGCTTATATTTTAATCAGAGAAAGAAAGAAAGAGGCATGCCTGAAGTTACAAATTGAAAATTTTCTTGTCTAGCATAACATGAATTACATACAAGTTACATAAATTGTCTGGATTCTCATTTACCATTTTGGAACTTATATACAGCCTGACTATACATATCTGGCAGCAAGTACGTGGATATGGATTTGAAATTATATTAGAACAAAAACACATTTCATAATTAAAAAGTTAAATGGCTGTACATTCTGAAATAATGAATTTCACAAAGTACATATGGATGCAAATTTGAAAGAATCAGGCCTATTATAAGGAACATGCTACTCACTCAAGGTGCTTGTTATGCTTAAGTGCAAAAACATGAGCAACCTGTGCATATGGTCCACCTACTGAATTACCTTATCTATCCAAAAAGAGTCCCACCATATTTTCATATTTGGTGTGTGGGAATTACCCATAATAGTGACAGTGAGAATTGTTTTTATTTAGAACTATTAGTATCTGTGACAGGTGATAACACACACTTTAATATCTCAAGAAACTTTAAATACTAAAGCCAAACTGACCTGTTTATTCCACTTGAGCTTTTTAACAATGATTAATGCAACCATAATCCATAAATGTCTTTAATCCTTACCAAATTACTGTTGTTCACACATAGGGTAATCCATATCAACAAACTTTAAACACTGAAGCCAAACCAACCCTGCTGAAAAATCCAAGTAATGCTAATTATTGTATGCTGCTTGAGTTCTTTAGTGATCCAGCCAGAATCCGTTAACAATTGTATTTTTTTCTAAAATACTACTGATAATACACACAGTATAATCCAATACTTGCTTTAGGTCATCGTTTTCAAATTAGTGATTAAAGTGTCATGCTTACCCAGCATACACCACTTCACAGTCACATGATGACAGGAAGTCTTTGCTATAAATATGCTACACTGGAAGCCAGGTTTCATGGGAGGGATAGAAGATACAGCTCATCTGGGGAGGAAACCCCTTCCAGCCAGGAGGTTCCTATGTATGCATTAATTCTGTAATCAGATGATGAGGAAAGCATTAAAAAGAGTTATCAACAATCCGAGAAAAGACAGTCAATTAAATAAACAGTAATGCAGTCTGATCCTTTATATCCAAATCTAGTCTAACACACAGTCAGTTTGATAAAGATAATGAAATCTGACTTTTTTTTTATAAGAATACTTCAGTACAGAAAAAGAAGTTTCAAAACTGTAATGGAGATCAGTCAAAGTTAAATAGTGTATGTAAACTAAATAAGTCACTAAATAAAGTTGTGATTTATTTACTGATTTATTTATTATTTTTTTTATACTAAAACTGTCAATACTTCTTAGGTTCATAAGATATTAATGCATGGCATTGTATTAACCTTGATTAATTACAAACAACTGGATTATGACATTGAAAAATATTGTACGTCTCAGTTGACAAGGATCTTAATAAAAATATATCAGTTGGAATACAAGCTCAACTCAGTCACATTTTTATGTCCTGCCTTGAAGATAGAAGGTGTAGATAATCCTAAACATGTCAGCCTGTCTTTTGCACCAACGTTAAGTAGAGCATTAAGGTCAGGTTTTTATGTACCTTTGTCTTACGGGTCAAGCAATGCGTGTGGAGAGGCAGGCTATTAGTGTTCAATGAACACATTTCTGTTTTTGTGTTTTTGTGTTTTTTTTATTTCATTGATGTCAATTTTATGAACAGTGTCTTTCAATGGTTATTGGCAATGGCATGTATGTGGAAAACATGGGTCTGAATCAATGCTGTAATGGAAAGCATGGGTCTGAGTCAATACTGTAATGGAAAGCATGGGTCAGAGTCAATGCTGAATTGAAAAGCATGAGTCAATACTGTAATGGAAAGCATGGGTCTGAGTCAATGCTGTAATGGAAAGCATGGGTCTGAGTCAATGCTGTAATGGAAAGCATGGGTCAGAGTCACTGCTGTAACAAGACATTTTTTATATTTTTATGAGCTGTGAAAATTTTATTTGGGTTCAATTCAGTAGTGTAAGTTTTGTCATTATAGCAGCATCAGAGAAGTGTTAAGGCCCATTTATCAAAAGTTGATATTTGACTGGTCACAAGAGATTGTTTATTATTGTTTTTGAACATGCAACATTAGCATTCTGTTGGTGTGTGTGGTAGCCTAATAGATTAATAAGATTATGATAATAATATTAATAATAATAATAATAATAATAATAATATTATTATTATTATTTCAGCTTCAGGTCTGGCAGTTGGAGACATTACCTGTATGGGCATCACCACACAAAGAAACACGTTTACTCTGTGGGACAGGTCAATGTTAAGGATATCAAATAATTTAACAGTTATATATATTTTTTATTTAACATAATGCACCAAAGTTCAACTGATATGCAGAGGAAGGTATCTCAGCTTAAACAGCTTGATGGTATTCTCACATGGTATGGAAATATTTAGTATTACATGTAACATTGATCATATTGATCATTTGAAAGGAAGAACCAATGATAATTATGTTGAGAAAAGTCAAAGTCACCATTCCTTAGTCATATAGAGGTTCAGGTACTTTTCACCATTCAGATGATTTAAATTTTATTAAAATTTGTTTTATTTATTACTTTTGAAATTTTTTTAATATATGGGTCATCTTTAAACTCTCAAGTTTATCATGAATTCTCCCCCTATTTGGCAATATATTTTTCCATTTTTACAATATACCTTGTAATGGCACCAGATAGCTAATATTGTGCTGATGTGCCATTAAGCTCTATACATACATTTATAATACATACATACATACACACACATATACACACAAACACACACATACATACATACATATATGCATGGACACACACACACACACACACACACACAGAGCAAGACCTGATAAGAACCTCAGGAATACTGTGATAAGACCAGAAGTATAAATTGAAGACTTGTAGAATTGAAGACTTGTAGAATGCATTATTACCAGACTTTGATGTGTATTCCTTAGGGGAGGTAACCAGATTATTTCTTTGTCTGAAGTATTTCATACATATTTTTTTTAGGGTTGTATGAATAATTATAACTAAATATTTTAATTATATTTTAATTATAAATTTTTCAAGTTCCTACAGTTTTGTAAAATTTAAAAAGTTGTTTGTATAGAAATGAGAAGACAATAAATATTTTTATGAAGTAAAAGTCGGTGTAAAAAATGACACACTACAGTTACCATTACCATTTCTGTCTATCAAAGTGTAATTGAAAAAATGATGGTGGAAGTTTGTGTTCTGTAGTGTAGGACTGGCAACTATTAACTTAGATTTATAGCAAAACTTTATTTCAAAATTAACATTGAATATTTTGCAGAGAAACAGGGAAGTTATACCACAATTTTCTCACATGGCAGGACCTCAGGGCCAGAAATTATGTAAAGGAGTGGAATGATTCATACACACTGAGGGTGAGTTTTCAAACAAATAATGCTTGTAGTGAATTGAGACATCCCTAGTTGAGATAGGTATATCAAATTTTGTTTTGTCATGCCTATAACCAAGTAATGGCATGCTATAATTTTATACAAATGTATAATAGTTTGTTTTTTTTTAAAACACACATAGTGTTTCATTTTGCTGTTTTCCATTAGATACACACCATTAGATACATACATATGGAGCTCTGATTATAATGTGACATGTTCATATGTCAGCATTTCATTATTTCATTAACATTATTAAATATTTTTCATGCTTTAGATGGCAGAAGTTATAAAATTATCTACTCTTATCCACAGATAATCTTACTGTAATGTTCACAAGTCATCATGCTTATAATAATAATAATAATAATAATGCTCACAAAAGTATTCATCATGCTCATAATAATAATAATAATAATAATAATAATAATAATAGACTTGTGTATTCTCAGTGGGTTTGTTTGGTTTGGTGCTTTATGGCACAGCAACACAAGCAGGTTATTTAGTGCGGAGGCAGTTGGACTAAAGTGCCTTGCACAAGGACACATTGCAGCAGCTGACCCAGGATGGTCAGATCGTAGGATTCAAAACCCATGCCCTCTTTAGTCGTGAGTCAGGCAATCATACATAAGGTCAATATGTATAAAAATATACAGTATTCACATTATGTACAATAAAATACATGAACTACACAATATATTATCACAGATTGGCTGCAGTAACATAGATCTGGTTCATAAAAAGATATAAAATTCTATTTTGGGATAAACAAAAAGTGTTTACATTAGTGTTTAAAAGCAGCAAGGCTTGTAAATGATTTAATATCATGAAGTAAGATATTCCTTATTAAAACACCATTGTATTTGTAACTCTTAAAACATTTCAGTCATGTTTTGGGATATTTAGTTGACTATGAATTTCAATACTGAGGTAAAAGTATTTATATAGTTTAGTGTCAGATTTTGTTCTGAACACTACATAATGATTGATTCATTGTATTTTACTCTGTTTTTAAAAGATAACCTTTGAGATTTTCACATAAAGATTGAATAATAAAATCTCACGAGTTGTTGAATACTTTTCATCTCAAAGAGTTCTCTTCTCTTGGCAAGTGTTCAGTGCAGTTGAAAATGTTTAGATAATGTCACCAAATGTTGATGTTGATTTGCTGTTTTATGGTACAACAACACATGTTGGTTATTTAGTTCTAATATCACCAAACAGTGAAACAATAATCAAAATGGCATAACATGAAACAGCTGTATAAAGTAATTATGATTAAATAATTTAGGAAAGTTTACTGCATACAGGTTTCTATAAGAAAAATAGTAGCAGATGTTGGGCAAGTAACTGGACAAGGGGAGGGGGGACTCAGATGGTACAGGTCAGCCTGAAATGGTGTTGTGGGGTTGGGGGGAGAGGGAGGACTCAGATGGTACAGGTCAGCCTGAAATGGTGTTGTGGGGTTGGGGGGAGAGGGAGGACTCAGATGGTACAGGTCAGCCTGAATAGGTGTTGTGGGGTTGGGGAGAAAGGGAGGACTCAGATGGTACAGGTCAGCCTGAAATGGTGTTGTGGGGTTGGGAGGAGAGGGAGGACTCTGATTGTATAGGCCAGCCT
>JAECUM010001689.1:0-146605 GCA_016617855.1 Megalonaias nervosa | reverse complement strand
TGAAGGTAGTATGACTTGGCAGTGTGTACTGTGACCTAGGCATGAAGGCAGTATGACAGCATTGTGCACTGTGACCCAGGCATGAAGGTAGTATGACATAGCATTGTGCACTATGACCTTGGCTTGAAGGCAAGTATGACTTGGCTGTGTGTACTGTGACCTAGGTATGAAGGCAGTATGACCTGGCATTGTGTACTGTGACCCAGGCATGAAGGTAGTACAGCTAAGCAGTGGTTACAGTGACCTAGGCATGAAGGTAGTATGACTTGGCAGTGTGTACTGTGACCTAGGCATGAAGGCAGTATGACAGCATTGTGCACTGTGACCCAGGCATGAAGGTAGTATGACACAGCATTGTGCACTATGACCTTGGCTTGAAGGCAAGTATGACTTGGCTGTGTGTACTGTGACCTAGGTATGAAGGCAGTATGATTTAGCAGTGTGCACTGTGACCTAGGCACGAAGGCAGTGCGACTTATAATTGTGCACTGTGACCTAGGCAAGAAGGCAGTATGACCAAGCATTGTGCACTGTGAACCAGGTATGAAGGCAGTATGACCTAGCACTGTGCACTGTGAACCAGGCATGAAGGAAGCATGACTTAGCTGTGTGCATTGTGACCTAGGCATAAAGGCAGTACAACTTAGTAGTGTGCACTGTATCTTAGAATTGGGAGAGTACGATTGTTTTGGTCTCATCCCGTCCTTACTGTCAAATCCAAAACTCATATCTAAGACAATCAAGCTGTACCAGCATTTGATGGGTGGTGGTGGTCGTCGTGTTTTCAATGCAATGGACTTCATATGTTCTCATTTGCTTCGCATCATAGAAATTTGATTTAATTATTTGCTGGGGATAAATTCCCTCTTACTGTGCTGCTTGAAATTAATTAATTTTAAATGAGTAACATTGTCATGATGTCATTTGTTACCTCACTGAAGGGTAACATATCTGGGAGAGATGGACATTTGATGATGAAATTGTTACTTCATTCTCTTATTAACCAATAATAAAATTCAAACTACAATTTTAGTTATAGCAATAACACTTCGATGAAAGAAAGTAATTAAATGAAAATTATATGTTGTGTAAGGAAATAATCTGTAATTTACAAAATGTTGTGAACATCACAAACTTTCTTTTTAAAATTTTGGGACTGATTAAAATGTTATGAATTTTTTAAATCCATGTGAAACTATTATTTTATTGACATTTGATACTTTTTAAATATACGGTTACATGGGGAAAATTTAAACTGGCATTTGTATAAAAGTTACCTTATGAAGGAGACCTTTCAGACCACCAAGTTCCAAATACCATTATTATTATTATCACATCAACAACAGAGTTTAGTTTAGTTTACTATTCCACAAAATCATAAAATAGATCTGTTGCTCTCTCCCAAAGTTAACATACCAAAGACTTATAAAAATGGTACTAGCAGCTACCTTGCTAGGCATTCAGCATTAAGAGGTTAATGTTAGGACTGGTTGGCCTGGTGTTGGGATAATGTGACTGGGTGGGACATAATGCTACATGTCTGCAGCATGATGCCCCAGTGCAAGACATCACTATAAAACACCACACTGCAGATATCATAGCAATATAACTGAAAAATTGTTAAAGCTTGTGTAACGAGGAAACCCCATGGACTTCAATTTTCATTTCGTTATTTAATATTTCGTTTCATTAAAGTTTATGTTGTGATTTTAAATGTTTGGCAGACATTGTAGTGCCATTTACGTCTTAGTTTTGGATCACATGATTCCACCTGGGTATATATACGGGCCAACTGTGGCTGCTATGGTGGTGTGTTAGGAAGCGGTATAGAGTGAAGACGTCCCCTGCAGTGTAGTAGTATAACCACCCAGCCAGAGCAAGCACACTTGGTCATATTACGTTGGACAGGAGAGAGCCAGGCCAGGGAATCGGAAAAGAGTAGGGACAAGGTCTTTCGTCGACCAACAGCCCGGCGCTACAAGGCTTGTCCAAGCAACGCAGAGGTCTTGCGGTAATACACATTTTTGACTAAGGATAACTCTTCTTTTGTCATTTCGCACTTTTGTCTCTCTCTGTTGATCTTGATCGGATAACGACGCGACTTGGCAACAGCCCTGCAACCAAGTCGGCAACCAAAAGAAGACCCAGTCGGTGACTGTGACCAACACTGCGACAGGTCGGCGACCCAGTCGGTGACTCTGTGACAGGTCGGTGACCAGAGGAAGACCAGTGGGCAACTCTGCGACCAAGTCGGCAACCAGAGGAAGACCAGTCGGTGACTCTGTGACAAGTCAGTGACCAGAGGAAGACTAGTCGGCAACCATGCAACCCAGTTGGTGACTGCGACCAAGACTGCGACCCAGTCAGCAACCCTGTGACCATGACTACGACACAGTCGGTGACTGCGACCAAGACTGCGACAAGTCTGCAACCAGTCAGTGACCCTGCAACAAGTCTGCGACCCAGTCAGCAACTAAGACTGCAACAAGTCTGTGACCAGTCAACGACCCTGCGACAAGTCGGTGACCAAGAAGCCAGGAATAAGATGGTATCCCACTGAGGTAGAAATCTGTTACACTCTGGAGTGCCAGTCCTTAGACAGATTCAGTGGGGTATCACCCCAAACACAAGACTTATCCTAAAGAACCTGAGATAGCGAGACTCAGGGCAGTGTAGCTGAGGGAGTAGTCCGCTACACTATGTTAAAAATTCAAATCTCTCTCTCTCTCACACACTCACACACACACACACACACACACACACACACACACACACACACACACACACACACACACACACAGAGTTATGCCCAATGTAAGATTACTGTGTCCAGATGCTTTGATTCATCCTGTAAATCAAATCATCATGGACTCCTACTCCACCAAGTCACTAATCTAAGTTTTGTGCACTGTAACAAAACACTCATTTAACTATTACTTATAAAGTATACATATGTGAAACAGTGAACAGAATCTTTGTCTGGACAACTTGTATAAATAGAATTAGGAAAAGCAGTTCACATTTCAATATCTGGATTAACCAGTACCGTAACTAGCTGAGATGACAAGAGAGCTGTCATAGGGAATGAAGAAAGCCCAGTGTGTGGCTATTGTTGGTAACACATGAAATGAAACTCTGACTGCCTTTACAAGCACATTTTGTAAATATCGAATGACCCTAATGAATTGGGATGTAACTCATATCTCCTCATAGATTAACTTTGTTCATCAGAGATAGCTTTAATTTACAGGCAAATAATATAGATGAAGATAGCCAAATATTCCTTTCACATTGGCACAAAGGTGACTCCTGGTTTTTGCTGCAACTAGATGAGTACTTTTCCCATAATTCAACATTCTACCCTCTCAACTAAGGGACAGAGCATTTAATTTTCAACAAGATGGGAGGCTCCTGCTTTATTCCTAAGTAGTACATCGTTTTGGATTTTTTCCCAAGTAATAGGATGGATTCTTCTTTTTCTCCACAAATTAGAGCAGGCCTTTTTTCCTCAAGCCATTTTGAGACAGGAATCACCCCCCTCCACCCATGCAATTAAATAGTCAGTCCAAGATAAAAACGACCCAAGTTTCAAATCTGACCTATGGAACATTTTTGAGTTACGACAGTGTGACTGTAGTGCAGCGAGTACAAGATAAGAATGTTTATCTGTATCAAAACGCCTTCCTTGTTAAACAAAAGTTCAATTTGAATGCAAAGAGTGGTCATAGTTGATGCACACCAGTGACTGCTTAAAAGCAGGTATAAACCATTGTGACCAGTTGACCACTATATAAAGGTGACTATTAGGACACGTATGACTGTATTTCTAGGTAGCAATGTTATTTTTAGACACAGACTTAATTTGGTTTTAGGAAATGTACACTACACCTATATATTTTTACATATTAATGGGTCATACTGAACATTAACTTTTAGCTCTACTGGTTATAGACCAGAAGAGTTGATTGGATGATCTGTTTTCTATTGTCCATTGTCAGTCTGCATATTTACTGGTTATAATTACTATTCCTAAACAACAAAAAACTGTCATGAAATGTTATACATGCATTCATCCAAAGGTCTAGCTGGTCCTAAACGAACTCGATGCTGGTCCAACATACAATATGGTCACCTCTGTGTATGTCTCGAAAATTTTTATCACTCCTTAATGGATGGTCGTATCAACATGGGGTGAAAAACTTCTTCTATGGCTGTCACATCAACCATCTCAAAAATCTTGTTTTTGTGTCACCCAAGTGGAAAGTCATATCAACATGGGGTTTTTACCAGAAGACTTCTTATCATGGAGCTGGTCCTGAGTGCAAATGGTGATGATCTGACACTCAATATGGCAACCAAGGCAGTCATATTGGAAACTATCAATACTCCTAAACAAAAAGTTATATCAACATGGGTTTTTACCAGAAGACTTCTTATGACATCTAGTAGGTCTTCAATGAAAATGGTGACAATTAGACTTTCAAATGTGGCCACAAATTGTAGCCATCTTGAAAATCTTATTATTACTACTCCTAAAAAGTCCTAAAGTCCTACTCAATATAAAGTCATATTGACATGTTTTTTTTGTTTTTTTTAAACAAACATTTTTGTTGTCTGTAGTTGGTCCAGAATGAAGATTACGCTGATCGTATCACTACTCCTCCAGAACTGATGATCATATCAGCATAAGGTTTTCATCCGAAGACTTTTTAACACATCTGCTTGGTCCTAAACGCAAAAGGTACCAATCTTACATCAAAGACGGCTGCCACAATGACCAGCCTAAAAAGTTTGATATTGCTACACCTCATAAATGGATGGTCATATATGCATGGAATTTTAACCAAAATGATGTCTAGTTTGTCCTTAAACTGAAATACTGATCTTACATGCAGTATGGCCAACACAGCAGCCTATTTCAAAATAACAGTTGCTCAAGAATGTCTTGATTGGTTTCAACACTCAGCAGTTAAGAAAAGATGAAATGGTTTTATCATGAACTCCTGGAAATTCTTTCTGAGGGACTCTTGTTTAAAAACATGTTTTTGAAAAACATGAAGAACTCCAATTTCACTATCAATCATGTTGAGTTACTAATGACTCACACTGAGTTACCAATAGGTCATGCTGAGTTACTAATAGGTCATGTTGAATTAATTACTACTGGGCTTATGAAGTCATTAATGTTGGTTGGTCTTGAATGACACTTTAAAAACATTACTGGCTACATCATGTCAAACAAATGGGATCCATATACCTTTCCCAAGGACTCCATGAAGATGGTCTATGTAGGTATCAACCCTAGACCAATGGATTACAAGTCTGATGCTCTATCACCCAATCTACCTATCTAAATATATAGCCAAAATAATGATGTGTGAAAACAACTCCCTTAACTCATCAACTGTATTCCCATTTTTCAGACAAAGACTTCACTCCTTTTGCTCCACTCTTCCAAAGCTAACTGCCATTTTACCTTTTCTGTCATGATAATGCAGTGTTTTATAAATCTGCAAATACAAATTAATTTAATTATGTTCTAATCAATTCATTAGCATCTGAATTTTGCATTGTGTCATAAAGAAACAAGAAGAACTCTCAAAGAGGTCTAAGTAAACCTACTACAGTACTCCTTCTTTATAATGCAGTCCATGGGATCCATACAGTACACTGCCTTATGGTGAGATTGCCTTATCTTTATAATGGAGTTAATGATACACTACTCCCTCTTTAAAATGCCATCAATGGGATCCATACCATATACTGCCTTAAGGTGAGACGCTCTATAATGGAGTAAATGATAGAGTACTCCCTCTTTATAATGCAGTCCATGGGATCTATACAGTATACTGCCTTTGTGAGATTGCCTTATCTTTACAATGGAGTACACCCTCATTATAATGCTGTCCATGGGATCCATACACTGCCTTCTAGTGAAATTGCCTTACCTTAATAAAGAAGTATATGATACAGTACTTCCTCTTTATACTGCTGTAAATGGGATCCATTCCATATACTGCCTTATTGTGAGACCACTCGATAATGGAGTACATGATACAGTACTCCTTATTTACCATGCTATCAATGGGATACATACCATATACTGCCTTATAGTAAGACCACTTTATAATGAAGTATATGATACAGTACTCCCTCCTTATAATGTTGTCCATGGGATCCATACTGTATACTGCCTTAGTGAGATTGCCTTATCTTTATAATGGAGTACATCATACTGTACTACCTCTCTATAATGCTGTCAATGGGATCTATAGCATATACTGCCTTATAGTGAAACCACTTTATAATGGATTACATGATACAGTAGTCCTTCATTATAATTATGTGCATGGGATCCATGCAGTATAATGTGGTATAATGGGACAACTTAATAATAAAGTACATAACAGCTATAATTCTACTACTGAACAATGAAATGGGGCCAATGATCATTCCTACCATATAATAATATATTATAATGAAAGGCCATAGAATGAGGGAGTATTGCATCTCTGTATACATTCTGACTCAATTCAAATAAACTGCTGCAATCAGCTTGCAGCATTTCATGAATTGTCTTTATGGAAGTCTTTTCATGATAACAAGTATGAAAACTGCAAGTCATTTTTGTTGACACTGCAAGTCATTATTGACACTGCAAGTCATTCTTATTGACACTGCAAATCACTGCAAGTCATTCTTATTGACACTGCAAGTCATTCTTATTGTCAATGCAAGTCATTCTTATTGACACTGCAAGTCATTCTTATTGACACTGCAAATCACTGCAAGTCATTCTTATTGACACTGTAAATCACTGCAAGTCATTCTTACTGACACTGCAAGTCATTCTTATTGACACTGCAAGTCATTCTTAATGTCACTGCAAGTTATTCTTATTGACAGTGCAAGTCATTCTTACTGACACTGCAAGTCATTCTTATTGACACTGGAAGTCATTCTTATTGACTCTGCAAGTCATTCTTATTGACACTGCAAGTTATTCTTATCCAATATCAAGGTGTAAGTCATTTAACTGGAACATGGAAGGTTCACAAAAAATCTTAACCTGGATGAAAATTTCTCCATGGCATCCAGAAAAATTATAACCTATGACTCACCAAGACAAGTCATCAGTGTAACAAAGTACAGTTTGGCTTTTCTCGTCTGATGAACATACCTCAGTTTTCCTTGCCTGAGCCATTTGAATTTTTACTGAGTTTCCTGCTGGCTTGTAATCAAAGTATCTAAAACAAAATAGAAAGTCATAAGAATAGCAAGATCAATGCAGAATACAATGTAAGCTGTAATTTGATTGGCTGATTAGCCAACACCAATAAACACACTATTGTGATGCAGTCAAAGATAAAATTCTATTCTCCTAAACCCTACATTTAGCCCAATAAACCCACAACTGTGATGCAGTCAAAAATAAAATTTCTATTCTCCTAAACATTAGTCCACATTTGATATTTGGTCAATAATATCTCTACCCTTCTATGATGTTTCTATTTTAATGTTTCTATTTTCTGTTGAGTTATACTTTCTACTGCTAATCAGCCAATCATATTGCAGCTTACATACTGATTTGTAACTAATATGTACACACCTTCACTAGGCACATACCATGATAAGGACTATTTCAAAACATATTTCCTTATTTTTAATTTAGTGGGCCATTATTTATCTGAGAACAAACAGCACATGCAAGCTAATGAATGCTGATTTTATGAGCATACACAATTGAAATTAGTAGCAGGAATTACCAATCTATTTAAATGAATAATTAACACCAATATAAGGGAATGTGTATGCGTTGCTTTTCTACAACTTATGAAAGTATGTACATGTCATCACTATAAAAGGATATATACATTTACTGCATCCTTTCTAGCAAATCCTCTAAGCAATGCCCTTAATTATTTCTATCAGCTGCAGTGGTAGTGGTAGCAGTAGCAGAAGCAACAGAGATGTCTCTCACTTAAAAGGTCACCCCTCTTGGCCTATTAAAGTGTGTTGGGGGGAAAAGGGATTATTTCAGTGTAAGATGAGGAAAAGGGATTATTTCAGTGTAAGATGAGGAAAAGGGATTATTTCAGTGTAAGATGAGGAAAAGGGATTATTTCAGTGTAAGATGAGGAAAAGGGATTATTTCAGTGTAAGATGAGGTGGTCGCATCTCCTCAGGGATTGCCTCTCCTGAGGTGAATGGGGCAAGATCAGGATCCACTACATCAGCAGTAGTACTAGCAGAGATGCTGCCAAGATTTTATCTGAAGGGGATCTCCCCTTTTGCCTCCAAAATCGAGAGGAAAAGATAATAAACAGGTGGGGTGGGTGGAATCACCATACTTCATTATTTACCCAACATTTAAATATATACCTATCTTTCTTCCAGCTCCACTCTGTTTATTTTCTACTGAAATCAGAATCTTCGTAAGATTCATCATCTAGATGCATAAGCATTAAGCTTTTGTTTCTGAGTTTATTCTGTTCTTTATCAATGTATTAATACTGTTCTGTGCTGAAAGTTCCCTTTCAGTCTGTTTTCTGAAGAGGCATATGCATAGCTAGCTTGGTCAGTTTTATCAACTTGGTAAACTGTTCTTTATGACTGTTTTGTAGAATTTTCCTGTTCTAATGTATTATTATGGATATCTATGCACCAAAATTGCATGTGATCTGTTTGGCTTGGTGTGCTTCGTAAGAGTTGATATCCTTAAATTAAACTGACATTAAAGCTTTATTTTCCCAACAACTTTGCAAATGTTACACAACACAACAAATGTTACACAACACAACAAATGTTACACAACAAATGTTACACAACACAACAAATGTTACACAACACAACAAATGTTACACAACACAACAAATGTTACACAACATACCTCTGCTCTTGGTTTTGTGCTTCAGCTTACCGTAACACAAATTCATAACTTTCAACACAGTATTCATTGTACCCTTGATTTTGGTAAACTGGTTGTCTCAGTGTTTCCTTTTTTTTATAATTGTCTTTATAATTGGCAGATTTGTCTTTTGTCTTCTGATAGGAGACAGAGGTAATTGTTTGAACCGTGAAACTTGTCTGGGAAAAGGGAGATTTTTGTCTGGCAGCAATGCCGCTAACTGTTTGTTCTACAACATTAATCAACACGAATTGACTTTTAAAAAATCTTAAGTGGGTTGAGCAGGATGAGATGCCCTTCAGTGCTAAATTATTTGGCCCCCCCCCTCCAATTTTATTGGACTGACTCACCATTGACTATCATTGTCAATCAATTAAGGTATGAACACTTGCTCGGTTGAGTAGCACAATTATCGTAGCTGAGTAAACAGGTACTTATTTATGGTCGCTCACATCAAAGCAAACTATGTTGGAGTGTTTAAGGAATTACAATTATTTTCAAAGCATTATTTCTGAAACTTCTTTACTGCTAATGTTCAACTCTTGTCACTGATCAAATTATACACATTTTGAATTAGGTAGAAATAATAAGGAAACAGAGGAAAATTAAATATATTTATTGACTTTTCAAACAAATTATATCAGTTTATAAAATTCTCATGTAATAATTCATGATGATTATCCCTTAACAACCACAGTCACTTTTTTTAAAACGTTGTTACAATTGAAAAAATACATTGATAGATTAGTAGAAAAAAAATGTTGAAGTCCCAAAGACTTATAGTACATGAAAAAATTGCTTTAATTTTGTGTCCCAATATATCATAGGTCATAAACAAATACTTCTGAAAATAATCTAAGGTGTCCCAAGATTTACAGTGTTCCAAGACTGACAGTCATTATGGTAGCCATAATTTCTGACCTTTGCATCAAACTTTGGTTTCTTCTTTGGAAGTTTATCTAACCCACCATCTGACAAAAAAAATATTTCAGAATGACCTTTCTCCATTTGGCTAGAAACTCAACTTCATCCCTCACTTTCTTCATTCTTCCATTCATTTAGCACATTCATGCCAGCACCAACTTGAAGTTGAAAAGAGTCAGTAATTTTCCACCCAGCCATGCTGGACTATAATCTCACCTTCCCCTCGAAAAGGACAAAAGTTGAAGCATGCACAAATATGAGGAAATGGCATCAATTGTTGAACCCCTCTAGGACACACATTTCTGTTATAAATTGTTGAACCCCTCTAGGACACACATTTCTGTTATAAATTATTGAACCCTCTAGGACACACATTTCTGTTATCAATTGTTGAACCCCTCTAGGACACACATTTCTGTTATCAATTGTTGAACCCCTCTAGGACACACATTTTCTATTATAAATAATCATCAGGATTTCCAATTAGCAGAATTTCCAAGTACATGTATCCTTTTCTTATAACCAACACATACATACATTGGAATGGATTGAGGTATTCTGATCAAAGAAGTGTCCTTCTTTACTTTTTAAGATTATTATTTATTAAATTCATCTTAACAGTTAAATATAATTAATTTTATTATGCATGACTTTGTACCAATATGTGTGAATTCTCACTCATCAAAGTTTGTGTCATCTGCACATATGCCCTGGCAGCATCTCTAAGTAGTAACAAAAATGATAGTGGAAAAGGGTTATAAACAGTTGAAATCAGAATAAATCAAATCTTAAAGGAACTCTTTCATAGAAGAGTGAGTTAAAAATGAAAACAAAATACAGTATACCAAAATAAACCTTTGTACAAGATCTTAAATATACAGTTTGGTCCTAGGGCACTAGACATCAGTGTTTGTATTCATGATGAGTTAAGATGCACATATAGTTTGGCTCTGGGGCACCAGACATCAATGTTTGGATTCATGATCAGTCATGAATAGATAGTTTGGCTCTGGGATGCTTGATGTCAGTGTTTGGATTCATGATCAGTCATGCATAGATAGTTTGGCTCTGGACACCTGATGTCAATGTTTGGATTCATGATCAGTCATGCATAAATAGTTTGGATCTGGGAAACTTGATGTCAGTGTTTGGATTTGTGAAGTCAGCCAAGATGCATAACTATTCTGGAAAACTGGATCATGCAGAAACTCTGGGAGAAAGTGACAAAACTTGGGATCATGCACAATTTTTGAGCCAAATGGTCATGGCTCCCATCTTTATATCATCAATATGCCACATCAAATGATGACAGGCTGGTTGACAGGAGTGGGCCTGACTTGGTTGTAGCAACTCAACAGGAAGACTCAGTGACTTCTGCTGTCTCAGATTTGAGACAAACTGTCATGGCCTAAAAGCCGTTACTTAATAATCTTTTGGAAAGTGTTTGGACTTTGGTGGATCTGTGACAGAAGGATATTGCTGAGACAGCACCTCCATCCCTCTTTGTAGAACAGAGCCAGTCCAGTTTTGGCAGGAAATTTCCATGACATGCCCTACTCCAAAGAGTAACAGTGCTCTATGTGAGATGTCAGCTGGCTCTCCAGCCAGAGCTGGTCAGTTTCTTAAAACCACATATGGCTATTCTGTTAATTCCCTACCATTTATAGAGATAGCACACCCTAATTTACATCCACAAATTCAGGAAAACAAAAGTGTAAATTTTTTATATGATATTGTACTGGCCCATGTCCTGGTCCAGCTACTACGTCTAAAGATCAACCCTGACCCTATTACGTCTAAAGATCAACCCTGACCCTAGGTTTAACAACTCTCTTACCTTGCACTAGTTATTCACACATTTGGCATATACAAGTGATGCTCATCCAGACACAAGGCAAGAGCTTGATCTTTATGTGTGAGATGTTATTGACATGGCATTAGGGTACACAAGGTAGGGTTTTTACAAGTATAACAAGATGTTCTCAGCACAAGCAGTGGCCTATCTTCACTACAACAACATTAAAGTGGATTGGTCTGTGAGAAACAACACTTTGCTCTGTTGTTTCTTTGTAAATTATCAAGGAAGAAATATTTATTCACTGTGTAAGAGTACTCTCCACCTACATTGTGTCCTACCCTTTTGGATGAAAACAAGAACTTGGTTCCATCCAGTCTGAAATCTCATGTTAGGTCGAACTAGAGTCCAATACTGTGGTAAAGAAATCTGTATTAAATTGAATACTATGAAAAGTTGTCAACTGGCTCACTGTACAAATTTACATATATGCTTAAACTGTAAAGTGTATCATTCACAAATGGTGTGTAAGATTTCAAAAAAAAACTTGCATACTCAGCAAACAGACAGCACAGTGACTGTGAAGGAGCCTGTCATTGTTGAGCAATTACACCTTGGGCTAAAAAAAATCACCAGGGCTAAGAATTATTTCATGGATTATTTAATATGGTGTTATTTTGCTATAATGGATATAATATGGTGTTATTTAATATAATGTTATTTAATATGATATTATTTAATATGGTGTTATTTTGCTATAAACAGATAAATCAGAGCAGGTATTTTTTCCAGCTGATGAAGAAATTTTTTTAAAAAATGTGTCAGACCCCTACCCCCAAACAATAAATTGTTAGTCCCTAATATAACTGTGGTATACTGTGGTACGTAACACAATATGTTCAGAAGTTCAGAAACAAACTGTAGTGGTGCCCAGGTCTATTCTTCACCTTCTCAAATTGACAGCTGAGCATTATTCTGATGTGAAATGTGGTCCATTTTTCTTCACGACTGGAATGGAATTTCCTTCTTCATGAATAATAATATTGCTCCAGCAGCAGATATGCCTTTCTACACTGATACAACTGTATTTGGTTTATTATAATGGGAAATGATTTCAAGAGACTTTTCCACTAGCTTTTATATCACCTGGTTCTACAAGTTCAATGGTTCTGTGTGAACTGTACCCTATTGTTACTGCTGCTGTATTGTGGGGGCCACAAATGACTTGAAAAAAGATTATAGTTAACTGTGACAATTCAGCTACTGTTGATATAATTAATAAAGGGTCCTCCAAGATTCCATTTATCATGAAATTTGTTCACAGACTGATTTGCTGTGCAGCTGCATGTCAGTTTCTTCGCCGGGTCCAGCATATTCCAGATGCTACAAAACTGATTGCTGATTCAGTCATGTTTTCCAATGGACAAATCTAAACAGCTGGTACCACTGGCCAACAGAAAATCCCCCTCCAGTTTCCAAATTGTTTTGAGGACAGAAGTCAATTGCTTGTGAGCATCATCTGTATCTCCTTCCACAAGGTATTCCTATAGAACTGGGTTAAACTGCCTACAGAACTGGGTTACAATGCCTACAGAACTGGGTTACAATGCCTGCTGAATTACCTTATTATGTTGGCTGTCATCAGGAATCAGCACTGTAATACACTGTAATACATTGCCCTCTATTATGGAAGAAGCACTCATCTATTTTATTACTTATTGCCATGTTTCACTACAACTGCAAAGAACACAATAAAGCTGGACTTGGTTTGGATTCATCATCACTATTTGCAGGCTGGATTCAGTAACCCCAAGCATGCTAAGTTAATAAACCCAAAGCCAGACTGCCCATCAATTGTTGAACCCCTCTAGGACATACTTTTAGAGTTTTGTGTGACCTATACAGCATCTTAGATTCTGGTGCTTTTTGTACTTTACACTGAAATGCATGTGTTGATTTGCCTTTTTCAGATTTCTGTGTTGAGGTGAGTTCACCATCAAATCCCATGTGCCTTCCATGTGTAAATAGCTGTGGCTAAGAGTCATGAGATTTTCTGCTGACAAATCAAGATTCACCTTTTCCTGTCATCTTCCAAAACAGATCCATTTTGACTGGGAATGCACATTCCAGTTTACAGAAATAACTGTGTGTGCCCAGTTTCTTTTATGGAACAGTATCAGTAAGTACAGGGAGTGAGGACAGTTTCCAATGGCTTCCTCTCCAGTGATCCACTTGTGGATTTCTGAGGCCACCCTTTTTGGAGGTATCTGTCCTGTCTTAGTATCTTGTCCTGAATTTAAGCAGCATGGATGTTCTTGACATTCATTCATATTGATGATGCTCTACAGTTTCGTATTTTGCTGATAACTTTTCATATTTTGCCAATAACTTTTTTTAGTTTATATATTTGGTAATTCATTCATTGCACTTTCAGAAGCTGGTATTGTCTAGTCTGGTAAAATTCATTTTCCCTATTTTAATAACTGCTAAAGATAGTGTACTTTACACTAATTCAGACTGATTTTTTAGCACAAGGGAGCAGTCATTTTAGTTAGCAGTGTGCTTAGATCATGTACAATTTTCAAAAGTACAATATCCAAAGAAATGTCAGCCATATTACATCAAAGCTGCATAGAGGTATGCTAACATTCTCTCCACTGTGCATGTTTTAAATGCAAACAACTTCACCTTACATACGTCACTCTCTCAAAAGTACATAATAACTGGCAAGTGCCTCCATAGGGGCAGCCACGGCTGGACATTTATTCCACACAGTGGCAGCCATGGCTGGGCATCCATTCCACACAGTGGCAGCCATGGCTGGACATTCATTGGGGCAGCCATGGCTGGACATTCATTCCACAAAGGGGCAGCCATGGCTGGACATTCATTCCACACAGGGGCAGCCATGACTGGACATTCATTCCACACAAGGGTAGCCATGGCTGGACATTCATTCCACACAGGGGCAGCCATGACTGGACATTCATTCCACACAAGGGTAGCCATGACTGGACATTCATTCCACACAAGGGTAGCCATGGCTGGACATTCATTCCACACAGGGGCAGCCATGACTGGACATTCATTCCACAGGGGTAGCCATGGCTGGACATCCATTCCACATAGGGGCAGCCACAGCTGGACATTCATTCCATATAGGGGCAGCCACTGCAGCAGCTGCTGGCATTGAAGATCACTTGATTCAGACTCTGAGAAGGTGGTCCTTTTGTTTTTATAGCATTACTTTTGGAAGGAAATGTGCCTGATCAAAAATTCATAGGACTACAACATGCCTTGACTTCACCTTGGTTTTGAATTACTTCATGATCAGGGATCATCCTTGCTATTCAGCCTCTGGGATCAGCCCAGATTTAGAGTAGGGATTATACTGGGATCACCCCAGGTCAGTAGATCATTAGAATAAGGGGTATAGTAAGGCTGGGATCAATGTGACTTAGGCCAAGAGTCATCCTTGGGCTCTAGCTAAATTAGATTTTCTTTAAGCGAGTAGCCCCAAGGAGAAGTTTACTACGACTGTACATGTCACTCATACTGAGCTTCAAGGTAGAAACACAAGACATGGTTTACTATGGTTGTACATGTCACCCCTAGTGAGCCTGAAACCACAATACACTAGATTTCTTAAATGATCCATAAAATCTTTTAACAGTCTTGATATATTTGTCAGTTTTTATGTTTGCCTTCACTTGCATTCCATTATGTATAGTTACACATTCATCACAGTGCTGGTTAAGAAGTTGAAATTTGACTGATTTGAATTAAAGCTGTTTGATTTTAGTTTAAATTTATGACCCTGTGTAAACTAAAATATGTCTTTCTTATTCAGCTTCCTAGGGGTGTATGTAAACTAAACTATGTCTTGTGTATTCAGCTTTCTGTTACGTGTCTAGGCTCGTACAAAAGTAACAAAGAAAAGAGTGAAGCCAACAAGCTTTGTAAAATTTAACAAAATAATTTATTTCCCTAGAAAACAAGGTAAAAATAAGAAAAAGGACTTATGGTTTATAATCAAATCCAGAAATTAATCCAATAATTAAAAATATAAGTCTTATCAATAAAAAGTTCTAAGTGAATCACAGTTCGAATCCCGATGAAGTTCCAAGATGGAAGGCGATGACGTCTTCAATCACCTGCTTTGTCCTGATGTGTCAACAGTTCCTCGTTGAATCACCAAGAATAATATTCCAGTTTGGAATTCTGAATAGTTTCCAATAAATGTCTTTGTCCAAGAATTCTGATGAGCACTAGATATTTCTAGCGAAAATAAAAATTTTTAACCCCTTTTATCACTAAGTAACTTCGTAGGCATAGAGTCCTCAACACTAAGTAACTTTGGAGTTGTAAAGCAAAATGACTTGTCAACTTTGAAATAACATAACTTTGCCAATTTTAAAGATATCTGGCTGGATTAGGTGTCCAAATTGAGGTTAAAAATCAAATTTTATGACGAGTTCACTAAAATGTGCATATCTATTACAACTGTTAAAATACAGGTGCAAACAGGTAATACAACAGGTAAAATACAAGTAATTATCTATTTGCTTCTCAGAAAACTTAGAAAGTTCCCAAAACTTGTTCAACTGACACTAGATGTACTCATGAATAATTCCAGTAGCAACACAAGTCTTTCTTTCAGGTATTTAACAGGTAGAAGCTTTCATCCAAGATGAGATCTGTCCACACACCTGTATCGCCTCTGGCATGTTTGATCGTCGCATTCAAATTCATTAGACGGACAATGTTTCCATAAACTTCATCTGAACAGAATATTTGAAAATATTCCAAAGCTTTCCTGGAGCCATCTAACACTCGGGTGGATCCAACTCTCTCAGAAAACTGTAACAAATCTCTTTGGTTTTCCAACTTCGTCCAAACAAAATTACGTGGAGCGTACAATTCCTCCAGTTCAAAACCTTCAAAGTCCTCTTCATTGTCATCACTGTCACCCACAAGCGCATGCCATTGTCTCTCCGGACGTCTTTTCTCATTTTCATCCAAATGTACTAGGTCGAAATTGGTAATATCCTCTGATAATTCAAAATCTGACACTTCACTCTCATCTGATCTTTCTTCAAACTCCGCCATTTTGGATACAAATTTCACCATTCGGAAAACTCGTTAAAAGTGCCTACTTTGTTCCATATTTCTAGCTGTATACAAGCTAAACTCATGAGATAATCCAAATATAATATCTACATTACAAGAAGAAAGTTATTAGAGGTACCCCGAAATTTATATAGTTGGGTACTATAACATTACAGAAGAGCACTGCTCCAGACCGGTAAAGCAGTCCACAGTGTTTACGGACTTACTTCCCCTGGACTGGAAAACCGGTCCATAGTGATGAAAGGGCTAAATAAAAAATTCAACTCAACTGGTCACAACAAAAATACCTTTGAGCTCTGAAGGTATGAATTATGACTGAATAAAATCACTATGAAACATCAGTTTTAACCCTAACTGAAACGCAATTTAGATCCCCATGATGGGGTCATGTGACCACTTAGTTCAAGCAGCGTAGTAACACCACATGCCGACTATCACATATGCCATGGACGAATTCGACTCTACTGAACGAATCTTACTAAAAATAAAAAAAAGTTGTTTACACCAAAGAGTGTATGTAAACTAAACTATGTGTGAATGTAAATTAAACTAAAGTGTGTATGTAAATTAAACTAGGTGTATTCAGCTTCCTAGGGGTGTATGTAAACTAAACTATGTCTTGTGTATTCAGCTTCATAGGTGTGTATGTAAACCAAACTATGTCCTGTGTATTCAGCCTAATAGGGGTGTATGTAAACTAAACTATGTCTTGTGTATTCAGCTTAATAGGGGTTTATGTAAACTAAACTATGTCCTGTGTATTCAGCTTAATAGGGGTGTATGTAAACTAAACTATGTCTTGTGTATTCAGCTTCATAGGGGTGTATGTAAACTAAACTATGTCCTGTGTATTCAGCTTAATGGGGGTGTATGTAAACTAAACTATGTCTTGTGTATTCAGCTTCATAGGGGTGTATGTAAACTAAACTATGTCCTGTGTATTCAGCTTAATAGGGGTGTATGTAAACTAAACTATGTCTTGTGTATTCAGCTTAATAGGGGTGTATGTAAACTATGTCTTGTGTATTCAGCTTAATAGGGGTGTATGTAAACTAAACTATGTCTCATGTGTTCAGCTTAATAGGGGCATATGTAAACTAAGCCATGGTTCATACAGGTAAAATATGACAAAATTCAAGGACTTTTCAAGGACTTTATTTTGATTTTCAAGGAGTCTTATATCAAAACTCACCATAGATATCTACATTTGGAACAACCTTCAGACTGACTTGTGGCTCATGTAACTGCATTTTCCTCTCCCAATAAAGTTCACTAACACAGGTACAATAAACAAAAAGTCTGTACTTAATTTCTCTTCAGCTCCTTGATCTCAGCATCCAGCTTATTGCAAAGACCTTCATAAATTCCAAGTTTCTCCTCAGCTCCTTTTCTATTAGCATTGGCCTGTGCAAGAAGTTGCCACTTTAGTATCTTTTCTGCTTTTAAAGAAAGTTCATCTGATTTCTTCACAAGTATTTCATAATCTAATCTGGCCTGCTTTTTTCTTCTTTTCAGATCTTCAGTGTCATCAAGAACGTGCTTTCTTTTCCTCTGCCCAGACTCAGACTGCTTCTTTTCCCTCTCCTTCTCTAAATAAGTTTCATACTTCTGTCTTGCTGAAGCTGCAATTACATTAAGATGATTGGTGACTGGAACATTCTGTACTCCTCCCACATTTCTAACATAATCACATATGATCCTCTGTGCAACCACACTTTGCCCCTTCAAATTTTCACACTCTACTTCCTTGTTCACAGAAAAGCCCTGCTCTACTGTTGCTTGTCCATGGGAGACAGTCAACAGGTGCTTAACAATCTCCAGCAGCTTCCCATACCTAGCATCTGACATGTACTCCACAAAAAATATGTCCAGTCTATCCTTGTATGGATCAAAGCCTGTAAACTTATCAGTACCAGTAACTATTATACTGTCAAGAAAGTCATTATATTGTTGCAGGATGACTTTACCATCAAGCACATTGATTCTTTTTGTTGCAATAATCAACTTCATAAGTTTCTTAAATTTGTCCCTGCTGAGATTTGTATGTCTGGCCATTTCCCTTGGACACAAAGATACCATATTTCTGACCAAAGAATAAGTGATTGGGGATTTCACAGTAATCTTTTTCAACACTTCAATCACAAATGCCATACATTCCATTCTGAACTCCATTACTTCCTTTTCACTCGTGGTTGCACTTCTCAACTTTTCTTCACCTAGTAAACCGATGTCCACCTTCTTGTATGTCAAAAGATTGGTCTTCTCTAAATCTATCCTTAGAAACTTTTCTGGTGTGATTGCCTGGTCCAAAACTTCAGGCTTGACAATTTTCCGCATCAAGCATTCGATGACTGTAGTCAAGTCATCCACCATAAAAGGCACCATGGGCTTATCTGTTTGGTAGTTAGCCAGGAAAGGCTGCAATATGGTTGCAATGAAACAAAAAAACTCTTGCTTTGCTCTGATTAACTTGTCCTTCACTGCTTGACTTGCTACATCAAATGATCTGTTGGTAGGTTTAGGTAACTGTTTTGACTGAACCTTCTTGACATAAGTTCAACTGAATCCCACACCTGCAATGCTCACTGGGAAACAGGTACATTTTCTAACCATCTATGGTCTACAAAGGACTATACTGAATAAGGGCCATTTTCTGCCCCCGTTTTTATGGGTAAAAAAAATTCTTGTTAATATCACAACTCTCTGTCTCATTGTATTATTCGATGTATAAATCACCCTATTCTGCATTAAATACCCATATAAATTTCTTTTTCATACCTAAACAAGACCTTTGAACATGGGCTGGTATGTGAAATTTAAGCGAAAATGCTGCATTTGAGCAACTTTAGACTAGAAATAAGATCTAAGCGCAGTCTTGCTCGAGCAAGGTATTTACACTGATTGATTAATTTTTATGAAAATTTTGGGTTCTCATATTAACTTACGTGAGCACATTTGCGTTAATCACTAAAAATTAAAAAATTCGTGAATTTTACTATCTATGTATCACTGTCGTTGTTTTCCCTGTTGCACGGTAGCTGCTTATGTATTGCTACGCATGAGCAATTAGACCCGCATTTCTTGAGTGCGCTATATTATTTCCTTCATTGTTATATTACAAAATTCCGGGAATAATAACGATTCAGATATTTTAAAAACAATGTTATCCATTCATTTCTCTCTTTCTTCATTCTTTCTAAATTGCCTTGGGAACAATGTTTTTCGAAGAGGCGCTGAAGGGGCATTTGGAACTACATGTAAACAAAGACTACGTGGAGTAAACATTAAATGGAATTGTATTTTTACTTTGCCAATTTTTTGCAAAAGGATGCTGTAAATAATAGGGTAAGTACATGTGTTACTTATTTTATATATTAATAACAGTGGGTTTTCTTCATTTCCATCAGGATACCATTTACTATGTTTAATATTCACTATTACAGTGCAATTCAGTACATGTAATCTTTAAATGAATGTCAATTTTCAGAAGGAAATAACATTTACAACCTACATATTTTTTAATTAGATTTTGTTCACTGGGTCTTTCTTCATGTAGCAACAATATTAAAACTAATCATTAACTGGGCAATCAACAAAGGATCGTCTGCAGTTATAAAAATCTGCTTGGAAAAAATGTGTCATCTGCATGATACACATAGCTGATAACAGATGCTTCAATAGCTCAAACGGTAGAGCATTTAGTGCGCCAAATTGTCGCATCAAGTTTGAATCCCTGAAGGTCCCACTAATTTTTTTCCTTCTTTTTATCTTTTTTTCTGTTACTGCTCAGTTTTCAAAACCAACAAAAAATAATGCACAATTTGAAAATCCATTTATTTTTATGTCATGCAAGGTATCATTTTTATCAATATGCTATTCATCTAAAATGGAACATTACAAGGGTGGCCAATCACGTCTGCATCAGAAAATAATGGTAGTGGAACCCGTGCTGTTAAGCGGTTATTCTCCCATAATTAGATAATATAACTTTCATAAAAGTATATTTATATTCAATTTTTTCATACTGAATCTTTATCATTTTCCGGTGCACTTGTCAACATCAAGAAAAATTGTTTTAGACTGACATAAAAATTTAAAACTTGCTTACATCAATGATGTTTCTAACAATGACTAAAATTAAAAACAGTTTCCAAACAGTGGAAACAATGTCCACAGTCATGATGGAAGCCAAGTAACTGAATTGATTTATGATTTTTTAATTGAAAATAATATCTGCATTACTTCCACACTAAAAACCTATTATTTCAATCTATTTATCTAATTACTGCATATTTATTGTAATGACATAATTTCTTTATTTCATTAAAAGTGTACCTCATAACTTTATAAACTTACTAATGAGCTATAATAAAACAAAAAGAAAACTATAATGAGATAACATTTACTGGTGAAATCTTTTATTTAAAGTACAACTTTCTTGAATATAAGTATTACTACTAATATTACTACTAGTAATAATAAATAATAACAGCAGTAATAAAATAATACTAAAATACAGCCCACATTTTTACAGGAAATAAACAAGGGGGGGGTGTATACTTAAAAACCATAAAACACATCGAGCATAAAATATATTAGACCAAAGTGATTTAAAAGTACACAATGTTGGCCTCTTTTATATGGCATAATTGATGACACAATAAAATTATTATATAAAACATGAAGTATGACAATTAATACATAATAAGCCGAGTTGTTTATTTTTATATACTCTACATACAATCTGTTTCAGGCTATGTCCCTACAAGAACTGACTCGGTGGAAGTTGCAGGCTTCGAGTACCATTAAATAATAAACATGACTGACAAAGTGAATAGTTGAAAAGTAACCATAAATGAGTGTTATATAATACTATATGTCAGATGTGACAGTTTGTTAAATGGTCTAAAATCAAAATGTTCCATTAATTTCTCAACAAAAACTGAAATGCCTAAAACATATCAATGTTCCTGGTGCTACAAAATGGTAAAACCATCAGCTAGAACAAAAATACTTACAGGCACTCTAGAAAAGCATACAGAGGAATTATTGCAAAGACCTGTAACACAAGTTGATGTTGTTTGCTCCA
This sequence comes from Megalonaias nervosa, assembly GCA_016617855.1. Classification (NCBI taxonomy): domain Eukaryota; kingdom Metazoa; phylum Mollusca; class Bivalvia; order Unionida; family Unionidae; genus Megalonaias; species Megalonaias nervosa. Next base: position 124,759 of record JAECUM010001689.1, on the reverse strand, counting down.
GCTGCCATAGAAAATATTACAGAAATCTGTCAGTCACAAGTTCACCCAGTCCACACCATGATGCCGATTTTCAGCTACCAACCACTTCAAATGCTGCCTTAAAAAGCCCACAATCAATTCAACTACAAATTCCATCAACACCAAGATCACACAGACATGTAAAAGACCACATGGGCATCGAAATCATCTTGTTAATGTCCCAATATGTGTCATTATCCAGTCTTTTGCAGAGCGTGGTATATTTATAAATTCATACAGCAGATGTTGCAAATTCCATTTGGAAAGCTTATACTTCACTAATGAAGCCTTACAATCAATCAGTGCAACAAAAGAGTTTGAAGACTTTTCAAGAACAGACGTTACCTCACTTTTACAAAATGTGCGTGAGCTAATCAAAACAAAGTCATATTTTAACTTTGATGTTCCTTCTTCCTTGTCTGATGATGACTATTTCCATCTTACTGGCTTAAAAAGGGATCAATTCCTGGAAGTGTCTTCTTTCTTGAATACACTGCGTAATACACATGATAGATCTCCACTAACATGCCTGGGTGTTTTTCTAACAAAGCTGCGGGCAGGCCTTCCAAACACCATTTTATCCACAATTTTCCATCTTACAACATCAAAAGTGCAACAAATGATTCAAACAGTGCTGGAGTCCCTAATGGTTTTCTTTGTTGGGCAACACCTGGGTTTTCAACACGTGACACATGATGTATTCTCATCTGTCCATACTACTCCAACAGCAAGGGAGACAATTATTCCTGGAAGCAACAAGGCAGTCCCTGTCCTTGATGGCACATATATATATATATAAATAAAAGAGTTCTGACTATAACTTCCAACGAGGTTCCTACAGTTTACATAAAAATCGACCATTAGTTAAGCCACTGATGGTTGTGGGAACTGATCATTATATTTTAAATGTTCTAGGCCCATATTTAGCTGATCATTATAACAATGATGCAAGAGCATCACTAAACACATTGTAAGAACAAATGCTGAAGACATTACAAACTGGTTACAGAAGTGTGATGTTTCTGCTGTAGACAGGGGGTTCCACGACTCTGTCGATTTCCTACAGAATCATGAATTTAAAGTTGAAATGACAGTTTTTCTACATAAAGGACAGAAGCAGCATTCAACAGAAGATGCCAACACTTCTAGACTGGTCACAAAAGTATGATGGGTAGTAGAAAGCGTTAATGCATGAGTGAAACAGTGGAAGTTTTTTGACAAAGTAGTGCCAAATACACTTGTTCCTCATATAGGTGACTTCCTTAGAATTATCTGTGCATTAATGAACAAATTTCGACCACCTCTGGCCAACATGGATCCATCAACTGCTAAGACTGCAAGAAGGATGGTTGAAAAAGCAAAGGAACCAAACAGGGTTCAAATCCTGGTTCAAGAGAACAACTTGCTGAATAAACTCAAAATCTACTTTAAGATGGATGCATCCACTGATGAACTGACTGATTTCCCCAGGCTCTCAGTTGATTACCTGCGTTACATCACTATGGGCATTTATCAAGTCAAACAGGCTCCAAGCTATACAAATGAACATCTCACAGATGAGGGGCTTTATGATGTTATGGTATGCATGGAATTTCCAGGTCTGTTACATGTAAAAATCCAGTCTCGCCACTCCAGAAATAAAACACATTCACTGTGGATCCAATACAAGCCTAACGATTACACGGATTCCATCAAAGGATGGTACTGTACCTGCAAGGTTGGTGCTCGGATTGTTGGGCGTTGTGCCCACGTGTCAAGTGTCATATGGTTTCTGGGCTGCAAAAGATGGGAAAATGATGAGTTAACAAAGAGAAAATCACTATGTCATCTTAAGGATGCATCATCTATTCCAGAATGTGAAAATTACAATGGGGAATCAACTGAGGAGTGATTGCTACACCGCAACCACTACCTTCATCAGTAATCATCCGGCTCTGTGTGTGTGTGTGTGTGTGTGTGTGTGTGTGTGTGTGTGTGTGTGTGTGTGTGTGTGTGTGTGTGTGTGTGTGTGTGTGTGTGTGTGTGTATATATATATATATATATATATTTGTGTGTGTGTGTTTGTGTGTATGTGTGTCAATAAAAATATTTTTGTATAATCTCAATTGTCATCCATATCAAGATGTTTATATTATTATGGCATGTTATTTGGTTGATAACAAGAAAGCGAGAATGATAATACATTCCACATTCAAATAACATAAATGATATATTTTAAAGGCATGCTCTTCAATTATTTGGACTTTTTATGTTTGTGTTTTACTGACTAGTTTGTTTTTCAATACTATTTATCATTTTATGTCTTTGATGACTGTGCAGTCATGGCAGGTTCTGTCTACAGAAAATGGCAAAGGTGTAGCTGACTACATATCAGTTTCTTGTGATGTGTTGCCGCATAATAATCATTGGAAATAGTGTTACTGTATAATTATTGGCCACCTCCCCTGGTGTCACTATGAGGGGTCAAAGGTTAAATGGCAAGTACAGAAACAGTTACTCATCTCAACTTTATGATAGCAGGTGTATATTACCCTTACTAGGTACTGTGGGTGGATTGCTGGGGATGTTACAAGCATCATGATTTGCGATTGTGCTTAACTGCTAATGTTAGGTAATAATTATTTATTCAGTGCATTTCATTTTAACATTGCAGATGCTTCATTGTCTATAGATGAAACTGCATAGATTTACATTTTAACTAGTATCAGATCCTCCAGTTATTTACATTGCTTTACAGTGAGATATTCTTATTGCTGTTGCATAGTAATACTGACATGCATGTCTGCCTACAATAGTGCACGCGTATAGTGTAACTTACTTAAAATATATGTGCACAAAATTTGATTTCGAAACCTTTAATTCTAATTCTCATTGTATTAATGTTACTATCTTTACTTTAATGGTATATATCAGCATATATTAATACAATGCTATTTTATTCATTCAAAATGTCTATAAGTTTGTGACTTTCTTCACTGCCCCCATCAAGAGCCCCAATTTTGAGTTCATACAAAGACTTGAATATACATGAGAGAGAGAGAGAGAGAGAGAGAGGGACATACATAGTTATTTGAAACAGTGAAAAGGTACAAAAATACTTACCATGACTCATTTTTCATTAAACTTCAGTTTACGTACACGATGGTTGCAAACTGGGTTTCCTCCGAAGTTGGAATGGAAGTTGCATTCATCCTACAAACTCCGAATTTTGTACACTGTAAATCACCATCTTAGCATTCTAGGTGCTAGTTAATAGCATTAGCAAAATGAATAATAAAATGAGTGTTGCCATTTGGTCATTATAGGTGTAAGTTCTTTATAAACGTGTACATCCTTTCGTATCACAGACAACTGTATGCAGCGAGTTTAATACTGTATTCCCACACTAGTTTAAAAATAGACGCACAAGGTCTTGAGTACAATACCTATAGTCTGTTTCTTTCCTGTATTATTTGTTCTATTTTGATACCATATCAGCCTCCGTAATTTAATTATTTTAAATATGTTGTAATGAACATTTTAATTTTAAGAGAGAGAGAGAGAGAGAGAGAGAGAGAGAGAGAGTTGACTGTGGAAACTTGATGTTGTGATTTTATTTATATTATGCTTTGCGGACATATGCTCAAAATTGTCCATTGTTATTATTTCTAAAATATTTTTAACATTTTTCTTCATTAGAATTATTGAACCAATAGTGTTTTCTTTCTTATTAATTTCCAAATTCTACCTTTAAAGAAGACTGAAGTTGGGAATAATACACTTGCCAATTTTTTCAAGGGTAGATTTATATTTATAATTATATTTAAAACTCATAGAAAATCATAGTATCGTGGACTCTTTTTGCACTTATTTCATCTAAACTTAGATATGGACTAGTTGGCGTAATTATGATAGCTGACTAATATCATGTGATAAAGAGTTTAGAATTTGAAATCGACTATTGTGCTTCCTTGGCGTAGTAATACAGTGTGTTTGCGCCATTATAGATTTCGCAGCTAAAACAAAACAATAGATGCATTTTGGGGTGGGGTGGGGTGATCTGTTTTCCTTGGACCATTCATATTTCACAAAAGTATGCAAAAATTACTAAAGTGTTGGTGTAAGGGATATTAAATATTGCTTGGCATTTGCATTAATATGCAGACAAATATATATAGTTCATAAACGGCTTATAGACTGACAAGAGGCTACATCAAGGGGTATGGAAGTCAAGGTATTAATATAATATATATTTCTTCTATAGATTGAAACACGTGTGTGTGTGTGTGTGTGTGTGTGTGTGTGTGTGTGTGTGTGTGTGTGTGTGTGTGTGTGTGTGTGTGTGTGTGTGTGTGTGTGTGTGTGTTACATTGCCATAAAGTATAAGGATAAAAATACATAAATAACACTTGTCATTTCCAGTGAAGGTAACAAACCAATATATTCGGTGAAGAAGCGAACATATTGGCCCCTGTTAATGCCTCCTATACAATCATATCAATTAATAATATGAAACAATCATTCAAATAATTCAATAACATTAAACCTCGTTCAAAAATGTTAAGCAATATTTCATGTTGGAACATTTTTTTATTTTATGGTTAAGTACCATTTTTGTCGATGTTGTTTAGGCGTAGTATTCAGTTGACATATACATTAGATATATATATATATATATTTTTGTTGTTTTTGGTTACGATGGATCCATATGGAATAGTTTTCGAAATAAAATTTTATTTACAGAGCTTTGTAACCCAAAAATAATAAAAATGCATTTTGCAAAAAATTTTAAACTGAGTGAATAGTTTTTGATAAAGCAGTATCTATAAGTAGATGGGAAATATGACTACTTTTCATGTATATTGTGTTTCGACACCCAGTAACCATGGCAACAGACATGTGAACACAAAACTGATGTCAGAAATAAATGTTAACCATCTTATATGTGCAGTATACATCATATAAGGACATTTGGAGATGGGGTAGACAATGGCCCTTATTCAATATAGTCCTTTTAGTGGCATGATTGTATTGCCAGGCAATTTCTGGTAATCTTCTCTCCTGGCAGGTGAATCTTTAAAAAGATAGTACAGACTGTGCAGAAGTGAAGCAATTCCCCATTCTGTAACAAGTGCACCTGCCTTAAATGCATTATGCAAAGTATGCAGTCCACATGAGCCAATATTTATTAAATCATTGCCATAGTCTGTATTTATCTGGCTTTGGATAATGTCTAAAACTTTCAAATTCACATTGGGCCAGTACCATACTTATCTGCACCATGTTGTGGATATTCAAGTGGTTCATTGTTTCTTCTCTGAAATGATCAACTATGTCATCAGCTGTAGCATGGCCTGCAATCAGAGAGGATAAATACATAAATATCTTCACCAATTCCATGGGTCCATGATAAGTAATAATTAATGTACAAAGTGTCAATTTATTTATTTTTAGTTCATGCACTTCATTATATATGTATGTATGATTTATGCTCATTTAGTTTATTTTTTTTTTATTCACCTACCTTTAGTAATTCCAAGGAAAACGTGAATGCAATCAATACTTCTAAACTTGACAGCTGATGAAAAAAATTAAAAGAAACTAAAAAAAAAAAATAAAATAAAAATAACAATAATCAACAATATACTTACCTAAAAACTTTGATCCCAAGTATCTGGTCACAACCTGGTTTGTCCTACCAAACCAGAATCTGACATGTATGTCCATCTGCTTTTCTTGCATTTTCTTGTTCAAGGATTCATCAAACAGAATCACAAACACACCACTGACACTTGATAGAATTAATTTTTTAAGGTGTTCCTCAATGCCAAAAACACACAAGTAAGATGTTTTCCTTTCTGCACATGAAAACTTTGCAGCCAGAGCACTGTCTGGGAACATAGCATGAAAAACAACAGCAATATGTTCATTTGATTTGTAGGATGCATGTGTGACCACAGTATGCAATGTCCATAAAATTTCTGACTTCAGAACATCGTTCTTGGAAAGGAAGTTGGAAACATTTGCAGATGTTGACTGTGTGGTTGAAGCTGCATCAGATGGGGGTGGGGGTAACATCAATCCCGTCATTAATTTATCAGAATGCGACTCTGTCTTAGATATAATGTCAGTGTCTCTAGCACATGTCTTGATTTTGTCTGTTTTTATTCCAAAATAATCCAAACTCAATACTGACATTGACGCTTCACTTTTCCAATGTTTTGCACCTTTATGGTATGATTTAAGGGCACTCTCACCCATAGCCCCGATGTCTACAACTTTGTTGCACACACAACTCAAAGCTTTATGTCTGTCCTGGGTCTCCTTGACCCACTTATAGAAACCTTTCCATTCACGATTAAAAACACACTTCCCTGGCAGCATTTTCATGCAGAAACCAAGGCCACAAGGTGCGATGTAAGAAATAGAAAGCTACCATACTGCCATTCCCACAATGCTGCTAAGGTGGCGCTCTACAGTTTCGTATTTTGCATAGGGTTAGAATTTTAAAAAAGAAGATTTCCCCAGGGTTTCCTCACTAGTTATACTGGCTATTTAAAAAAGACCTTGTATATCTTTGGTATTGTTAAAAGAACCTTTAATTCCCTTTATTTTGGTGTATGATTGATGGGTGTAATATGGGTTATAGAGTATACAGCTTGGCCTTACTCCAGATGTGCACCTTTCAAAAAGTGCTAGCTCCACTTAGTCATTTTCACTTCCTGAACTTCAGAGGTAAATTGTAAAAAAAAAGAGCTGATAACTTTTTTTACATTTTATATATTTAGTAATTCATTCATTGCACTTTCAGAAGCTGGTATTGTCTAGTCTGGCAAAATTCATTTTCCCTATTTTAATAGCTACTAAGGATAGTGTACTTTAGACAAATTCAGGCTGATTTTTGGAGCACAAGGGAGCAGTCATTTTAGTTAGCAGTGTGCTAAGATCATTTAAAATTTCCAAAAGTACAATATCCAAAGAAATGTCAGTCACATTACATCAAAGTAGCATAAAGGTATGCCAACATTCTCTGTACTGTGCATGTTTTAAATGCAAACAACTTCACCTTACATACGTCACTCTCTCAAAAGTACATAATAACTGGTGAGCGCCCCCAAATGGAAATCTTGAGTAATCTCCCTTTCCTTAGTTACCAACTAAGCCACAGAAAGTAAAAGGCATATAGTCGATCAGACATTTTCTGCAATTTTTCCACTGAGGTTTCTTTTTTAAAAAAATGTTGGTCTTTTATTTTCTTAAAAATTCAAGCACTTTTTAAGGATTTTTGCTCATTTTCAAGCACTTTTTAAGCACTTTTTCCCACTGACATTAAAAATAAGCACTTTTCAAGAGGATTTTCAAAAAATAAGCACTTTTCATCCAGCAGTTGAAAATTCAAGTACTTTTCAAATCTTTGCGAACCCTGTAAACTATGTCCTGTGTATTCAGCTTCCTAGGGGTGTATGTAAACTAAACTATGTCTTGTGTATTCAGCTTAATAGTGGTGTTAACTAAATACCTCTTTACTCATCATTAGCAACTCATTGAAATTTGGCCATAATAATATGAGTTTACTGAATAAGGGGGAAACTGTCTATATTCCTACCCAGTATGGCTGTTGTTTCAACCAGCTTGATCCATTTGGCTTGACTTTCATTTTGTGCTTGCCTCTTCTTTTTTTCAATCGTTCTCTTGTGTTTGCGACTTCGAAGATGAGCTGAATGAAAAACAAATCTAATTTATCACACAGCATTTATCACTGTTATGAGTGTACATAATAACATTCATGATACTCTCTTATACAGTAAAACCTATTATGAAAGACTGCCCCTTCTGCCAACAAAAAGTGGTCTCTCAAGACAGGTGGTCTCTCATAGCAGGCTTGTACAAAAAGACCAGTTTCCAAGGTCCAGTTTCAGAATAATTTCAAGAAAAATAACCACAATCACTGTACATATATTCTATTCTTTATTAATATTTCTTGCTAAAATATTGTATGCATTCACCTAAAAACAAAATTATATAGCAATAAAGATATACTTCTGTCATTAAACATGAAATCACATTTACATTTGAAGATCACATATTTTAGCATATGAAGTCATTTCTGAATTACTCCTTTTCCTTTATAACAACCTAAATTTGTTTTTACCGACGTTTAAACCACTTTTTTGCAAGTGGTCTGCTCTTTTTCACTTCTTTCAGTTACAATAATTATTTTCTCCAGCCTTAAAATTTGTCTCTTTTTAGCTGGAGGTTCGTCCAATGTCATGGAGGTTCTAGGTGTTAAAATTATTAGTGCTCAGTTGTAATATCGAATGTAAAGACGGTTTTGATTGGGCTGTGGGAGAATATGAAAAATCTATACATGTGCATTGCATATCTAACAATTAATGAAATAAAAATAAACAATTATCTCATCCAGAAACAGAACCATTTACTCAGAGACAAAAGTCAACGGCTTCATCCAAAGATGACATACTAGGATTAACTCTATAAGCTAAGTGTATAACCCGGTTGCACCAACTTGAATAGACGACAGCTTTGTGATTGAGATGTAATCACTTAACATCGGGGGGGAAAAACAACAAACATCAAAAGTCTTGACACTATCAATCGAATCCCACAAACGATTCTCTCCTGCTGGTTTAATAGACCTTATTCACCCCCGGCAATACGGATTAACTCAAAAGACAAACAATATATGCGACCACTATGTCAACTTTGGCTCCACAACGTCAATTCGTGACATGTACATTAGCCTGGTTTACAGACTGTAGCATCTATCACTGGTAGCAACAATCCTTTTTTTTTTTTTAATATTCCTTTTATGCTTGTTTTTGATTAGAACAATAGTTACTAATCAAGCGGTCGTTGTAACAATTGATTACATATAGGTCAGTGGTGTCTGTCTGTTCTTGCGATACGGTCGTTCACATAGATGTCAGGTCCTGCGATTAAGGCCGGGAAGCAGGATAAGTGCGGGAATAATTAGTCTGGTTCCATGCTTTGTATGCTTTCTGCGTTGCTCACCCCTATATAAAAAGCAGAGAACAACGCAGAGAGCATATGAAGCAGGGAACCAGACTAGGAAATAATCTACATATACAGTAGTCCCCCTCTTAAACTGCCCCCCTGACCAGTGGCCACCCACTCCTTACGGCCAGAATCTGATGGCACCAACAAGTTTGTGTTCAAAAGTACCTCTCACTAAAGGCCACCCCGCTAACGCGACCAGCGGCCAGCATATTAGTGCAAAAATATAAAATGTACCCCTCACAAGCGGCGGCATTTTATTTTGTAATATGTATCCAGAACCAATTTTATTCATAACGTGTTTATGTAATCCAATTTCTGTTTCCCGATGTCAGGTTTTCATTACTGAAAGAAGTGTTGACTAAAGTACATGTACTACTCAGGTTAATATTATATCATTTACGCCTCACGAGAAACCACATTTGTTCCATAAAGCCAAGAAAGACTCAAATTTTAATCCATACAAAAAGGTAAGTACACGTAATCCGATTAGCCTTACTGCTGTGTTATCATGAGATGTCTGGTTTAGTCACTCTGATAATTGTTAAGATTACAATTATTGAACAGAAGTAACAGCTGAGAAGTGTCAATATTTATGTACAATACACAAGTCAGTGGGAAAATGGTTTGATAGCCTTTATGGCTTCCCTTAGTAAGATGTTGAGCTTGTTCATTTTCATAATTAGTGGCTATTACTACTGACAATAATTGTCAAAATTACAAATCCGAACAGCCGCAAGGTGCTATTGTTCAGATCAAATCTGTGTATATATCGAAGCCGTTTTGGCTTCTCTCACTTAGTGTAAAGAAATGTAAACACAAATAGGGTACCAGATTGCGACTAATGAATCACGTGACAAGATCGCTGCCTTTAAAAAACACATGGCATTTTGTTTAAATGGAGAAAAGTTGTTTTATCAGTCTTATAGTTGGCAACACTGATGATTACGACCGGACATAATTGTCAAGATCATAACAGGGTCAGCACAGTCTAAAAATAGATTTTTGCAGACACACACACAGAGAAATTAGTCTTGAACAAAATAGGGTACCAGACAAAGACCAAAAAATCACATGACAACACATTCCTTTACGAAGGCATTTCGTCCGCTCTGCAAAAGTTTCGTCTGCATAATTAAATCGCATACAGTTAGCAACATCCGAATAAATCATTACCAAACATTAACATGTCATCACATAAATGGAGACAATTATTTTAGAAAAAAGTCGGTTATTCTACTTGACAACATCGGGTAAGGTGGGGAGTGGGAACTTGCCGAACGATTTTAGGTAGAAAAGACTCGAATAAAACAATTTTATGTTGAAAAGACTTGAATAAACAACATCGTAACCAATAAGGAGGTTATTCAGCAGCAGTGGGAAAATGGAGCAAATGGAAAGAGAATTATGTATGTACCAAGATTTAAATGATGTTTTTGAATGGTTTTGCAATGTGCATGACAACAACACCCACTCACATATCACGCTTACGCCAAGAATAAGAACTATTAATGCATATTCAGTTGAAATAAGTCTATTATTATAACAAGAAGAACCTTTTAATAATTAATGTTACTTTTAAACGAAGATATTAAATGCTTTGAAGAGTGTAGCTTTCTTACTGCGTACATTACATATACTTCTCACAAAAAATGTATTCCCCCTTTGGAAAGGCCACCCGTCTTATAAGGTCACTTTCCCGGTGCAGAAGGGGTGGCCGTATAAGAGGGGTCTACTGTACTTTAGTCTGGTTTACGACAGAAGCTATAAAATACTAAAAGCGCAGCTAAAAAGATTCGGATATCGGTAGCCAGCCTATTTTTTAAAAAAATTTTTAAAATTTAGAACGGTATGAGCAGTCGTTCTTACTGGGATTAAGTAAAGGTTGGTGGAGTTTATCCTCATTTTTGCGATGCGGTTGTTCATAGCAGTCTCGAAATGCATATTTTGCCAAGACATCGTGGTCGCTGGTCGCGTTCAGCAGGTGGTCGCTCATAACAGAGTGTTTATATAATAAAATCGATCCATGCATTACGATTGTGGTCGGAAAAGACAGGTGGTCGCTCATAGCAGAGGTCGCTCATGACAGTATTTACTGTATAAGACTTAGTACACAATAACACTCATGTTACACTCTTCTATGGCACTTAGTACACAACAACACACACACTCATGTTACACTCTTCTATAACAATTAGTAAGTACCAAAAAAAATGTTACACTCTTAAATAACACTTAGTACATAATAGCACTCATGATACACTCTTCTAAAAACCCAGTAAGTATAAAAAACTCATTTTACACTCTTCTATAACACCCAGTAAGTACACAATAACACTCATGTTACACTCTTTGATAACACTTAGTATGCAGAAACACTCATGTCACAATCTTAAATAACACTTAGTACATAATAACACTCAAGGTACACTCTTAGATAACAGTAAATAAACAAAAACACTCATGTTACATTCTTAAATAACACTTAGTACATAATAACACCTATGGCACACTCTTAAATAACACTTAGTACATAATAACACTTATGTTATACTCTTCCATAACACTTAGTACACAAAAACATCCTGTTATACTCTTATATAACACTTAGTACATAATAACACTTATGTTATACTCTTCTATAACACTTAGTACACAAACACATCCTGTTATACTCTTGTATAACACTTAGTACATAATAAAACCCATGTTACACTCTTATATAACACTCAGTAAGGTGAGTTTCTCCAGGACCCACTGAGACTTGTACTCCAACTTAGATCTAACCAATAAAAGTCTATACAGTATTTTTTAGTAAATCAAAGGTAGATGAGGGACTGTTATTTGCAGTTGGATACATGTTAAGTGGAACTCAAAACAAGCAGGCATACAATATAAATCAACTCATTTCATATCTGAAGAGCACTAAGCTTATTTAATTATTACGTATGTTTTCCAAGTGTTATTTTGTTCTATGATATCTCAACATTGCTTACATTTTACATGAAAAAATACCATACATACATTAACATCTTTTAAAAACATTATCAACATAGAGTATAAATTACTTTTATTTGAACCAAATTTGAAAATACAGTCTGAAGCTTAGGAAATCATATGGATCACTGTTACCTAACCAGCCTTGTAACATTTTAGTAGGAAATAATCCATTAAAAATAATACAAAAATATAACCATACATCTGGAACTGGACTTTTGCTGGCAAGCTAAATTTTAAAACAGACTTTAACCTGAAATGGCAACACTAATCACCATAATGAGACAGAATTTTGTAACCCAAGACATCCTTGTGTGAGGGCTACATTATAAGACAAAGTCTGTGACAATTTAATAGCTTTTATATAATAACTAAAGACACCTTGAGACAGGATATAGTAACCCAAGGCACCCTAGTTTGAGGGCTACCTTTAGAAGACAAGGTCTGTAACAATTTAGCAGTTTTTGAATTTCACATAATCTGACTATTGTTGACTTGTAAAATATTTTGAACCAACAGTTCAACTTCACCTTACTTCGCCCTCATGCTTTCTAAGGAAATGACACACAATGGGTATTATATAGATCCGACACAATGGGCATCATACAGATGTAACACAATTAGCATCATACAGATGTGACACACAATGCGCATCATACAGATGTAACACAATTAGCATCATACAGATGTGACACACAATGTGCATCATACAGATGTGACACAATGGGCATCATACAGATGTAACACAATTAGCATCATACAGATTTGACACACAATGCGCATCATACAGATGTGACACACAATGCGCATCATACAGATGTGACACATGATAGACATCATTCAGATGTGACACATGATAGACATCATACAGATGTGACACACAATGCGCATCATACAGATGTGACACATGATAGACATCATACAGATGTGACACACAATGCGCATCATACAGATGTGACACATGATAGACATCATACAGATGTGACACACAATGGGCATCATACAGATGTGACACATCATGGGCATCAAATAGATGACACATAATGGGCATCATATAGAAGTGATACACAGTAGATATCATATAGATGACACACAATGGGAATCATAAAGATATGACACAATATGGTCATCATATAGATGTGACACAATGGTCATCATATAGATGTGACACACAATGGTCATCATATAGATGTGACACACAATGGTCATCATATAGATGTGACACACAACGGTCATCATATAGATGTGACACACAATGGGTATCATATCTATATAGAAATGACACAATGGGCAATTTGCAAATGTAAAATCTAACTATTGAAAACAAAAACACAGCCTGATTATGGATTGTAATACTGGACCTGGTATTGTGCATTTGATTTACACGTCTAACATTATAATGTTGTGACAATTATTTAAAACATTCAAAAATTGGTCAGAATAAAAAAGACCAATACTCAATTACGATGGAAAAAGACCAATGTTTAATTATGACTTAAGTTTCTTTGGAATATTTTGTATATATGACTTTAATTTTAAAGTTTTCAATGCACTGCAATCCAAGATGTTTATCAGACCTATGATTTCTTTGCACTGCAATCAAACATGTTTATTTTAGACCAATCATTTCAATGTATTGCAATCCAGCATGTTTATTAGACCAATCACTGCACTGCATTTCAAACATGTTTATTAGACCAATCATTTCACTGTATCACAATACAACATGTTTATTTGACCAATCATTTCACTAGCTTGAAATCCAACATGTTTATTAGATCATCACCACATTGTAATCAAGCATGTTTACTAGACCAATCACTACACTGCAATCCATCGTGTTTTTTTAGACCTATCATTTCAATGCATTGCAATCACACATGTTTATTAGACCAATCACTACACTCCAATCCAACATGTTTATTAGACCAATCGTTTCACTGCTCTTCAATCCAACATGTTTATTAGACCAATGATAAATCTTTCAGAAAAGTAGTCTTAATGGTTGCTTATCATCAATACCAGATATCCATCATCAATACCAGATATCCATCATCAATACCAGATATCCAGAGTTTATGTAAGATAAAACGGTAACTGATAATTCCCTAAATTCAGATTCTGGAAAAGAATTAAATATTTCCAAGAATGTGAAATTGACATTTTCCATGAAAAAAAATATGGAAAATACAACTTCCCAATACTACATGCTTAAAGGTGTTCTCCAGATTCTTCAGTTTCTTCCATCATAGTGTCAAATGACATGCTAAAACCCATGAAGAATATTGCCATGAAATTAAATGCTCAGAGAAAAATTTTTATGGCATAAAATGCCTCAGACCACTAAATCATTTTCTGAGACAACAATTTTAGAGAAAAAAATGGTGTGCACAAGATACATTGCATGACTGAAGTTAGTGCAAACCTTCTAAGCATTCAAAATAGAGTACTTCATGGCTTTGTGTTCAATTACATGTTCCTAAAATCAGCGTTCTGGTATAAGTTCACAGACAGAATCTGTGCAGGAGTTGGAAGTGCTGAAAAAAGTCTTTGAAAGTTACAAAAATAAAAAATTCAATACTAATATAGTAGCTAATGACTAGATCTCAAAGTTATAAGTACAGTATCCAATGTTTGACCATTTCAAGATAGGTGCGCCACTCATTAGCAATTAATGGTCCAAGTCATATATACCATTTGGTTTATATGAATGTCAATGCGTCTAAGTGCTGGTACTGATGAAAAAGTAAATCTTTTAGTAAATTATGTTTCTCTGAGAATATTTACCCAATCACAAATGTTAAGAAGATGCTCTGTTACCTCTTGAATCCAGGAATCGCAGAAATTTCATCTTTCCCATCTATATGCCATACGGACCAATGGAAGAAACTCTTCCCAACATTCCCCTTACTAGTACTAGCCGTTTACCAGTTTTGCTTCCCCTGACGAGAATGCTTGTATTTGTCGGAAAGCTGGGGGATGGCTTATTAGTAATGTGTATTCTCCAAGAAACATAATTTACTAAATAAAATCTGCTTTATTCTTTGAATACATTCTCCAATCACATCAACATTAGGAGAAATCACATTAACGATTGGAGAAATCACATTAACGTTAGGAGAACTGGTTATGGGAGGAGGCACTGATATGCATCCTATCTCTACCATGAACACAAAGGAGGGAATAAGGGTTCCTCCCTTTATGAGGATAAAACACACGCCTACTAAGAGAACAGCACCACTGATGTTCATCTAATCTGTAACAACAGCACCCATGCAACAGCAAATGGGAAGCAATGACTTATTTCTTGCCAAGTAAATTACCAGCAAAAATCCAGCAAAACTGCTGTTCATTGCCCATGATAAGACTGTGCAAACTTTAGTTCGATATGGTAATGGTCTGGGAAGTAACACTAAACCTACCATATTTAGATCTTTCTTCTGCAAAGACCGACTGTACATGCGAGCCAACTGCCTCTATCATGTCTTTGATAGACATTGTTTGAACACAAGACTTGCAGAGATAACTCTTATTTCATGAGCTGAAATTTTCATGTAGTATACTTGATCTCTTAAGATCTTGGAGACTGCCAAGCAGTTTACCCACTCTTAGCCATGAGAGAGGCACTGATTGTTGCCTCCCGGGGGTGGGGGGAGCACTTTACACAATGTTTCAGCCTGTGAACCAGGTCCTGCATCACTGCCTCCTTAGACTTATCGATGGAGGAGATGACAGAAGTACTAATGTTTGGGCAGCCTGTTCTTTGCTAAGAAACCTGGATGCATCATCCAGACCATCCAACCATCTGATAGATAGTTCATGTCTACCAAATGGGCATGCAACTTGCTGACACTGCATGCTGAAGCTATGGATATCAAGAAACATGTTGGTATGATGGCATTTACAACAAGGTGCTGGTTAAGAACTTGAACTAATTTGAATTGAGCCATGTCAGTACCAATGATAAATTCCACTTGGGAAACAGGGTAAGAGATATTGGTCTATTAAATTCAAAATTGGCTAGCACGTCTGATAAATCCTTATCATGACCTATAGCCACTCTATTATGATGTCAGAATCCTTATCATGACCTTTATCTGCTCTACAGTATGGTTAGAATCCTTATCATGATTTTTATCTGCTATACCGTAATGTTGGAATCCTTATCTTGACCTTTATCCACTCTAACCTGATGTTGGAATCTTTATCATGACCTTTATCTGCTCTATCAGGATGTCCAAATCTTATCATGACCTTCATCCACTCTACTATCATGATGGAATCCTTATCATTATCTTTATCCACTCTACCATGATGTCAGAATGTGTGTCCGGGAGCATGGAGTGGTAGCTTTTATTCACAATTGGTGCTAATTTTTTCTCCTCAAAGAGCCATAGGAAAAAGTTAGCCAATTCTGGGACTAAGGCACTCAAAGGAATGATGCTGTTGCTATTGCGCCAGTTCCTGAAAACCTGCCATTTCCCCTTGTATGCCTTCAAAGTTGATGCCTTTCAGCTTGTGATATTCTCTCCATGACAGAAGGCTGAAAATGTTTTGTTTGCAAGGCTCTCCTGACAAGAGTTATACATAAAGGAGTAGCATGGAAAAAGCACACATGACTGTGGCAGTCTGAGCAGGACATTTTAAACCACCTTGACCTTTATGACTGCTACAATGTTTTTATCCAAGGACAGCAGCACAGTGCTGAATGAATGTGATACCAGTGTGGCAAGAATGGCACTGGTAGTTGACTTCCTGCAAAGAAAACATTGTAATAACCTGGGTCTCATATTTTATCAGTCAGGCATTCTGAAATTTCTTTCACCTTAAATGACTGGAGAAAAATGGAAGTATGACTGTTCATCTCTCTTTCTAAAACCATTGAAATCTTGACCTGTTTTATGGTTGATGGGGCTAGGCATTCAGTAATCAGTAATCAGCAGCTCTTTGTAGATTTCCTTCATAGCCATTTTTGAGCTAAAATTCTGATGTTCCACTGTAGGATCATCAAATGCTAAATCATCAAGGTTATTCCTGCACTCATTGTGTGGGTTGTCCTCATTAGGTATTCTGTCAACATCAGACACAAGGCAGGGACAAGGCTGTGCCATTATTCCTGTGTACTGTCTGATCTCTCTCCAAGGTATAAGCTGTAAATATTTGCTCTGTCAGTTGCATCAGCAATTGGGCAAGTGCCAGGGTTTGTTTTACTGGTATGAAATGATGGTAATTATGAAGGCTCATTGGTTCAGCTATCAGCTATATGGATAGCCTGGCTATCAGCAGACCTGCCAACCCCGACAAGTCCGTCTCAGTAAGGCTGCTGATTTTTTTCTGTAAGATTGACCAGTTTTCAATACAGTGTAACAAAATATCAGTAACTGCTATTGTAATGCTGGAAAACATAATTAAAAGTTCGAGGCAGCAACGATAACATTATGTTCAACTGAAAAGTTTGTAAAGTAGGCGCAGACCTTATTTACCACTAGTACAGTTACACAAACTTTAGTTCCAAACCCTATGCAACTCACTGGCTTGTTGCTACCTCTCAACTTGATGTAATTCTTGGAAATTCTTTTTCCATTTCATATGACAACGGCAATCATATCTCCCGCCATGAGATGTACTCAAATTGGCACGTGATGTCCAATAAACGTAATTGTGTCCTTTCCATTTTTTATTCACAAGAATCTGAATATTCCTTTTTATTCTTCGGTGTTGATTATAACACTTTTCTAGAGATTATTTTCTCTTTCATCTTAAACATGCATCACTTTCAGGATGCCAATTTTAAAATATTCCATAATCAACAGATTGATCATGCAGACGCTTCGCATGAACAAATAGGTGCAGTTTAAAGCATCTGGGGTGCTGCTGTAAAGTTGGTCTGGTTCCCTACCTAATTTCACTATTTCTAATATGAAACCTGGATCCAAATAAAACACAGATGAACCTATTATCGGATTTTCTGGCAACAATCATTTTTCCGTAGTTTTTGCTTGTATGCCGTAAGTCCATATTTTAAGGGTAATTTTCATTAAGACTTACGGCAAAATTGTAAGAGTTGGCAGGTCTGTATCAGCTGTATGGATGGCCTGACTGTTAGCTGTATGGATGGCCTGGCTGTCAGCTGTATGGATGGCTTGGTTGTCAACTGTATTGACTGCCTGGCTATCGGCTGTACGGACAGCCTGTTTATCAGCTGGGCAGTCGCATGGCTCTCTGTTGCATAGATGGCATATCTTCCAGCTGGATGGTTGGTTCAGCAAACACCTGGTTTGTCCATTCAGCAAAATGGACTCATCAGCTAACTGTTGTGACTGCAGGATTTGAGAGATAGTGGAGAATCTTCCGGAGATTAATATGATCAGGGAATGTATTCAAATTAAGAAATGCACATTTTTGTTAAATCACAAATAATGGAAGCCAGGAAAAGAGATGAATTCAAGTTATCTAGATACTGTTGCACAGTTAAAGTTTATTTTTAATGTTGAACCCTGATTACCTTCCCATTCTGATTCCATAGTGAAAATTCTGCCTTCACAGACCTCACACACATTATGAACTGGACGATTTTTTGCCGTCTTTTCTGGTGGAATGGGCTTCAGCTCCGGAGTTCTTTCCTAAATCAAAAACATTTTAAGTCTTACAGTCAAATATTTTACAAGTTCCAAAGCTTATCATAAAAAAAGAAACTGCTTTATTGGTGGGTGGGTGTAAAGAGAATTTGTGATACAAAAGGCTCTTCTAAGAAATAGACACTTCAATCACTCTAAGTACGAACACTTGCATCACTCCGTGTAAGTAAGAACACCTCCATCACTCCAAGTAAGAACACTTCCATCACTCCATCTAAGTAAGAAAGACCGAAAGAAAATTACATTTTCACACAGCTTAAATGGACACTGTATATTGTTTTCATGCTTTTTAAAAAAAAATATTTCAGTTTTCAAAAACATGTAGTGATTTATCCAAGTTTAATTTTAAATACAGCGATATGCACAAATAACAAACTATACACAATGCCGTCAATTGTTCAATATTAGTAAGCATTGAATTTTATGGAATTATGCAAAGGAAATATCCTTTGCAATTTTGTATTCACAGTAATGTTATGCGATATTAAGAGCTTATAATAGTTGATATATAAGGACTACTATACAGGAATGGAGATGTCTTGACAGTACTCCTTCCCTCACTATAATGCTGTAAAGGTTAGTTGGGATATATAAGGACCACTACATGGGAATGGAGATGTTTTGACAGTACTCCTTCGCTCATTATAATTCTGTAAAGGTTAGTTGATATATAAGGATTACTACATGGGAATGGAGATGTTTTGACAGTACTCCCTCCCTCATTATAATGTTGTAAAGGTTAGTTTTGGTATATAAGGACCACTGCATGGGAATGGAGATATTTTGACAGTACTCCCTCCCTCATTATAATGTAAAGGTTAGTTTTGGTATATAAGGACCACAGCATGGGAATGGAGATGTTTTGACAGTACTCACTCCCTCACTATAATGCTGTAAAGGTTAGCTGGGATATACAAGGACTACTACATGGGAATGGAGACATCTGGACAGTACTCCCTCACTATAATGCTGTAAAGTAGGCCTGTACCAAATATTTGCTTCGTATTCGCTTCGGCCCCAAATAGTTTATTAAATGAGGTTATTGTATTTGGCTGAATAGTATGATGCAACCAAATATCAATAGTACAATTAGGTCAACATTCGTGAACAGCAGACTCCTTGTAATCAGAAGAGTACCGTAATTCATATTGACAACCAACTGAACAAATTTCTGAATGAGCCTTGTATCCCGAGGGATATTGATACAGTGTCATGGCGGCAGACCAATGATAAAAGGTTTCCTTTACTCCATTCTTGCACCCAATGTTATCTTGCAGCACCTCCAACAAGCGTCCAAAGTGAACGTCTATTCAGTGTAGCTGGCAACACCTTGTCAAACAACAGACATTGTCTGCTGGCAGACATTGTCTAGAGACTCATTCTTTTGAAAGCTAATGTATCCTTCATGCAGCAGTAACTGTTGGATTACATTTGAAAATTTGAATCTTGTTATTCATTAGTCAACATATAAAGCATTATCAAGATGTTTTTAGCACTCTGATATTTTGGTAATGCCTTAGTTACTTTGAACCTTCACATGTTTGTTGTTAGTTACTTTATAATTAATTAAATGTCATTAGGCCTGCTGAACAAATTATTTTATTATGGAGCATTCAGTCACTATTCATATTTGTATTCGGCCAAATAGTTATGGGTCTCTATTCATATTCGGCCAAGTAATTAAACACATTATTTGGTACAGCCCTACTGTAAAGATCTTATAATTATTAAGACCCTATGGTCTTAAACTAAGGAACAGAAAAGAACAAAATCCAACAAGTTTTGTAAAATTAAAAAACATAACTATTTCCCTAAAATACAAAATGAAAAATTAAAAATGACTTACAGTACGGTGAATGAAATCCTAAATACTCCTAAAGTTCTATCGCAAGTCCAAAAGTATTGAGTAATCCGAATGAGTTCCAGTGGTATTCCAAATGAAGTTCAATCTATTGTGCTGATGTCTTGATGTATCATAATGATATAATCCAAAACGTCTTTAAATGAATTCAGAATAATTCTAAAACAGCTACTAAATCTGAAAGTCTCAGCACTTTGTACTTCCAAAGAATAATTGAAATAAATAAATAAATCTTCTCAAATGATCACAACTAAATTACTCCTCTAAGACTGATGTCTATGCTAAGAAAAGGTAATTATCAGGTAAACCTCTCTTACACAGAAAACTAAGACACAGTCTCAAAATAACAAATGAGGGTCAAACATTCATTTGAGATCAAGTGTTTTAGGAGCCAGCCAGTCAGGAACTAGGTCACCTAGCCTTTCAAGAAAACCCATGATATGAAGTCAAATCACATCAACATGTTTACATGGATTAATAGTACAACTCACTACCCTGAAACAATGTAATTTGTTTAATAAAATGATCTCAACTTAAAAGTATAAACCCACATCATTAGAAAAATTAGCATTTAAGATGTTATTTACTAAATGACCTGTACAATCTATAATCATGAAAATTAACACAGATAATATAGATAATAGTTGATATATACATGGACGATTGCATGGGAACTGAGATGTTTGGACAGTCCTCCCTCACTATAATATAATGTAATGTAAAGATCTTATAACATTTGAGAGATATACGGACGACTACATGGGAATGGAGATGTTTTGGAAGTACTCCCTCACTATAATGCTGTAAAGATTAGTTGAGATATATATATATAAGGATGATTACAAGGGTATGGAGATGTTTGGACAGTACTCCTTCACTATAATGTAAGGATCTTATAATAGTTGAGATAATAGGGCAACTACATTGGAATGGAGACATCTGGACAGTACTCCATCACTATAATGCTGTAATGATTTTATAATAATTGAGATATAAGGACAACTACATGTTTGGAGTGTGTGTGTGTTTGTGATTTGGAGTTTTAACGTAGCTTTAACAATTTTTCAGTCATATCGCTACGATGTCTGCAGTGAGGCAGTTTACGGTGATGTCTAGCACTGGGGCTATGCAGTTTATTAGGAGTAGTCAGTAGAACAAACAAAACTGACATTAATTTTCTGGTGCATTATATGATGGCAGATCAGGGTCTGTGTTGTTTGCAATTGGTCCTGACTTGTAAGCAAGTAAATATGGTATATTACAATGTTCAATAAACTATGATGCCTGGACTCCCATTTAAGTGATCCATCAAAAGATCCCCAGTCACAGACAACTGATTATAAATGGATTTGTCATCTCAGACTACACAGCTGTCAAGCTGAAAATGGAACAAATCATGAATTACTGGTACAAAATGGAATAAGTCATGAACAACAGGTATAAAATGAGACAAGTCATGAACAACAGGTACGTTGGTTCTTGCAGAGACACACTTGGCTAACAGATGACCCTTTTGTGTGTTGTCTGGATCAATAAAATTATCATATTATGGACAGTACTTGTAATGGCAACAGCACACTTGTGTGTGTTTCTGTTTCTCTGTGTGTTTGTGTGTGTGTGTTTGTGTCTCTGTGTGTTTGTATGCATATTGTAAAGATATGTGAAAATGATGTAAATGTGTCAAACTTAGGATAAAACAGCAAATTTGCTAAGCTCAAAGGTTACTTTGCTGTCACCAATTTGACCTTGTGGGGTTTTTAATTCTACTCTTCCCAGTTTGTATTCTCAAATGAGTAGTTTGCATTTCTACTCTTCCCAGTTTGTATTCTCAAATGAGTAGTTTGCATTTCTACTCTTCCCAGTTTCTCTGAAACATTTTTTAATTATTTAAGTGCAAATGACTGCCAAATATGTTTTCATGAGGTAGAGGTTCCAGAATGAAAGTCAGCTTGAATGCAATTTACCCTGCTGTGAAAATAAACTTACCATCTCTGCACTTACGAGTTGAAACACCCCATTTTAATTTTAACACCCCATTTTAATAGAAGACTACAGCCACCTCTATGGTCATTTAATTAGTTAGTTTTCTGATTTGCGCATTTGCAAACTAAGCAGAGGAATCCAATCAACTCTCCAGAAGTAACTGTGTGCTTACCGTACCCTTTGGTATTCAACATCAGGTAATTCTTTATACCGCAACTGTGAAACTTCATCATTCATCAACTGTGTTGTGATTCTGATTTTTAATTGGCTTCAATGGATCACATGCCAGTTTATCACAAGGAAATTTATTTTGCCTTAAATAGCATTTTCTAGGCAGCAAATTGTAACTGAAAGCTGTCACCACCGCCTTTAACTTGTGGGCATACCTCTAGTATGGCTTGCAGAGTTTCCTGGGCAGGCTTCAGTACAAGTTCATCAAATTTGTCCACATCTGTGACATCCAGGTTATACACAGCTGGAACTCCACCTCCAGGACCTACAATGAACCACATTCATACTTGAAAATTAAGTGCTACAGACCTAAAAGTTGTGTATGATTTGTAAGCTGATTAAGTTTTTGAGGTCACAGGAAAGAAAAGGCTTTTTATTGGGACAAAGTGAAGATGACTGTTTGAGTAGTGCTAGACACATGTTAGATGAATGATTCATTTTGTCATTTTGAATTATCAATGTTCTGCTGCACATATTGCAAACATGCTAGAGTCTTCTAAACATAAGAGAGGCTTGCTGGGCTACAACTTGCCTTCTTTGACAACATAAAGCAACAGAGTGTATAAAACTCCCCCACTGCCACAAATTCCTCTTTGATTGGATTTGTCCTGCTGTATGCATCTGTTAGCAATGCCCAGTCAAGAGTTTTCTTATTAAAGGTTGACTGCTGTATGCATGTGTAAGCAATGCCCAGTCAACAGTTTTCTTATTAAAGGTTGACTGCTGTATGCATGTGTAAGCAATGCCCAGTCAACAACTTCATATAAAAGGCTGACTGCTGTATACATTTGTAAGCAATGCCCAGTCAAGTTTTCATATTAAAGGTTGACTGCTGTATACATGTGCAAGCAATGCCTAGTCAACAGTTTTCTTACTAAAGGTTGACTGCTGGATCTTGCTATTTATTTCTATTTTTCTGCCTGCAATTTTCATTAGAAATCCAATATTTCATGTCGAAAAGTTGTTACTGTATTTATCTGATGACAAGCCAAGTCAACATTTTGTAACATTTTGTTCATATTATCAGTCTGCCCGCACCCACCCCTATCTTGGAAGAATGCTTTATTTTCCACCATCTATTCCAAACATTAAGCTGCCTGTTGAAATTCTTTAGTGAAAATACAATATTCAAGATCAGTTCATTGATTTCCTCCATGCTCTTTGCTTTCCCTATACTGTAACTATGACCAGTAACTCATTACAACTATGTGGTATATATTGTAAGATTAGGTAATAGAATCAATGTAAAATTAGTAACATTTAACATTATTAACATTTAACATTAGTATCATTTAATATTACTATCATTTAACATTATTAACATTTAACATTATTAGCATTTAACATTTGTATCATTTAACATTTGTATCATTTAACCTTAGTGGCATTTAACATTAGTCACATTTAACATTAGTATCATTTAACCTTAATAACATTTAACATTAGTGACATTTAACATTAGTATCATGTAACATTAGTATCATTTAGCATTAGTGACATTTAACATTATTAACATTTAACATTAGTGTCATTCAACATCAGTGACATTTAACATTATTAACATTTAACATTAATATCTTTTAACATTAGTGACATTTAACATTATAGTAGTCCCCCTCCTGAACGGCCCCCCTGACCAGCAGCCACCCGCTCCTTACAGCCAGAATCTGATGGCACCAACGAATTTGTGTTCAAAAGTACCTCTCACTAAAGGCCACCCCGCTAATGCGACTAGCGGCCAGCATATTAGTGCAAAAATATAAAATGTACCCCTCACAAGTGACCGCATTTTATTTTGTAATATGTATCCAGAACCAATTTTATTCATAATGTGTGTTAAGTAATCCAATTTCTGTTTCCCGATGTCAGGTTTTCGTTCCTGAAAGAAATGTTGACTAAAGTACATGTACCACTAAGGTTAATATTATATCATTTACGCCTCACGAGAAGCCACATTTATTCCATAAAGCCAAGAAAGACTCAAATTTTAATCCATACAAAAAGGTAAGTACACGTAATCCGATTAGCCTTACTGCTGTGTTATCATGAGATATCCGGTTTAGTCACTCTGATAATTGTTAAGATTACAATTACTGAACAGTAGTAACAGCTGAGAAGTGGCGGTATTGATGTACAATACACAAGTCAGCAGGAAAATGGTTTGATAGCCTTTATGGCTTCCCTTAGCAAGATGTTGAGCTTGTTCATTTTCATAATTAGTGCTATTACTACTGACAATAATTGTCAAGATTACAAATCCTAACGGCCGCGAGGTGCTATTGTTCAGATCAAATCTGCGTACATATCGAAGCCGTTTTGGCTTCTCTCCCTTAGTGTAAAGAAATGTAAACACAAATAGGGTACCAGACTGTGACTAATGAATCACGTGACAAGATCACTGCCTTTAAAAAACACATGGCATTTTGTTTAAATGCAGAAAAGTTGTTTTATCAGTCTTGTAGTTGGTAACACTGATGATTACAACCGGACGTAATTGTCAAGATCATAACAGGGTCAGCATAGTCTAAAAATAGATTTTTGCAGACACACACAGAGAGAAATTAGCCTTGAACAAAACTGGGTACCAGACAAAGACTGAAAAATCATCAGACAACACATTCCTTTACGAAGAAGGCACTTCGTCCGCTCTGCAAAAGTTTTGTCTGCATAATTAAATCGCATACAGTTAGCAACATCCGAATAAATCATTACAAAACATTAACATGTCATCACATAAATGGAGACGATTATTTTAGAAAAAAGTCAGTTATTCTACTCAATGACATAGGGTGAGGTGGGGAGGGGGAACTTGCCGAACGATTTTAGGTAGAAAAGACTCAAAAACAATTTTACGTTGAAAAGACTTGAATAAACAACATCGTAAACGATAAGGAGGTTATTCAGCAGCAGTGGGAAAATGGAGCAAATGGAAAGAGAATTATGTAAGTACCAAGATTTAATGACGTGTTTGAATGGTTTTGCAATGTGCATGACAACAACACCTGCTCGCATATCATGCTTACGCCAAGAATAAGAACTATTAATGCATATTCAGTTGAAATAAGTCTATTATTATAACAATAAGAACCTTTTAATAATTAATGTTAATTTTAAACGAAGATATTAAATGCTTTGAAGAATGTAGCTTTCTTACTGCGTACATTACGTATACTTCTCACAAAAAATGTATTCCCCCTCTGGAAAGGCCACCCGTCTTATAAGACCACTTTCCCGGTGCAGAAGGGGTGGCCGTATTAGAGGGGGACTACTGTCCTAACATTTAACAGTAGTATCATTCAACATCAGTGACATTCAACATTATTAACATTTAACATTAATATCTTTTAACATTAGTGACATTTAACATTAGTAACATTTAATATCAGTATCATTTAACATTTTAACCTTTTTTAATCTCCCTCCAAAAGTTGGTCATAATAGCTACGGCAAGTGGACCAGTTAGATTTTGTCTCATGCTCAAGGAAAAAGGCTACAACCATCTAAGATCTGAAACTGTGACAACAGTTTTACCTGTGTATGATTTGCACCTAACCGTGCTAACCCATATCTGCCATCACATGATGTGTTGGTAGATCGGACTTTATACTATTCTCTTACATTCATCTGTAAAATGGACAGCACAAACTCATCTTGCATCTATGCTTTCAAGGGTGGGTATACACTGTACATAAGCAACTATGGATAAAGTAATAAAAACATTAACAATAATAATAACAACAACAACAGCAGCAAGCTGGCCATGGCTGCAAGTAAAGCAAGCCCTCAAGCTATATTCTCTCTCCAAAAATGGTGGAATAAAATGATACTGAAATAACAGAAACATGAAAAACTAATTAATGTCGAGTGTGGACACACATAAAGGTGAATGTACAGATGGACATGCATGAAAACTATGTTTACCTTCCAACATGACTGACAAAGTGAATGCTATGTTTATCTTCCACTATGGCAAAGTAAATGATATTTTTACCTTCCACCACGACAGACAAAGTGAATGCTATGTTTACCATCCACCATGACAGACTAAGTGA
The DNA here is from genome assembly GCA_016617855.1 of Megalonaias nervosa. Lineage (NCBI taxonomy): Eukaryota > Metazoa > Mollusca > Bivalvia > Unionida > Unionidae > Megalonaias > Megalonaias nervosa. The sequence goes on along the minus strand of JAECUM010001689.1, from coordinate 97,963 downwards.
ATGCTATGTTTACCTTCCACCATGACAGACTAAGTGAATGCTATGTTTACCTTCCACCACGACAGACAAAGTGAATGCTATGTTTACCATCCACCATGGTAGAAAAAGTGAATGCAATGTTTACCTTTCACCATGACAGACTAAGTGAATGCTATGTTTACCTTCCACCACGACAGACAAAGTGAATGCTATGTTTACCATCCACCATGGTAGAAAAAGTGAATGCAATGTTTACCTTCCACCATGACAGACAAAGTGAACGCTATGTTTACCTTCCACCATGGCAGATTTGACAATAATAATATCAGTATTAATAGTATTACGTTTCAAGAATCTGTTTTTCACCCAAGTGATTTGTCTCCTTGCATATCTTCTTGTTACAACTTTAAGATCAGCCACACCTGTAAAAAAAAACGTCACTGAAAATCAAATTCATGGTAAACAGGTACAAAAAAGAAACTCTTAAACCCTTGAAATAGCCTTACTTACGGTATCAAATACATGCTTTTGTTATGGAATCAAATACAGGTTTTCGTTATGGTATCAAATTCATGCTCATCAAAATTCATTGATTCTAAAGCTTGCATAAATCTCTACCAGTTTTACATCAAAGTGGAAAGTGTTTTTCCCAACTAGTATGGAAGAGTCTTTGAAAACATTTTTAAGGGCTTGTTTTTTATCTCCAAAAAACAGGTCATAAAAATATCTCAATGCTAATTTTGCTAGAAACAATTTCTTTCTTAGAGATAAAATATACACAAGAGATACATATGGTAAAGGAATATGTAATATTGGTGTACCTGAAAGAACTGCCAAACAGCTTTTGTTAAGCCATGTCAGCAATTTCAGAAACACGAACAAGTATGCTACATCGGTTCCAAATCCCTGCAGACACAAGCAATGTCTGCACATGAGATGGAACCAAAAGTGTAAGCCTCCAATGATTTTTATAAACTCGTTGATAAGTCTAACTGAAAACTGTACATACCCAAATCTACCATAAGACCCTGATCTGCCATCACATAATACACCAACAGAGTTAGACTCGACTTACAAGCAAGTATATGGTAACTTTACTAGAGAAGCAGTTATGAATTATCTATTGACTGTATTCTGGAAGTTTCTAGGACAGGGATACACAGTGAAGCCAGTGGTCCATGTAACACACTGTAACGATATATTCTCCCTCAACCCCTTAAAATTACTTGTAAAACGTTTTCATAGGAACCAATGCCATCAATGTTATCACCACCACCTCCTAAAATATATTAGTCTCACTATGCTGTTGTTCTGGAAACAAAAAAAATATTTCTAGAATAAACTTGCCAAGGGTATAAAGAATTGACGCAAATGCTACCCATATCTGCCTTGGTAGTGATGCTTACATGAAACTCTTTAAAGATGAAATAAAATTTTCATTTCTGTTTTGTTACAAATATGGAATACTTTTTGACCACTGATTATGAAAAATGCATGAAACTTACTTCTTCACTGTGATCCCTTACACAAACGATCCACCATGCCTGAAAACTTTTTTAAAACAAAACCTTTGCCAGATAGAAGGCTGGATGGATCTACAATGGTAACTGTATAATTTATGCCACTGACATATTTATGAAAGATAATTTCATGGCCAGTATAGTTTTAAACAATTATGCAAATGCTGATAAAATAATGTGTTGAAACGATGCAACCAACTGTAAAGAGTGGGATCAACTTTGCCTTTGCACTTCAATGTAATTTTTCATTTTGAATTCTTATCTGTCATATCATTTTGAATCCTTATCTGTCATATTATCTTGAATCCTAATGTCATATCATTTTGAATTCTTATCTGTCATGTCATTCTGAATTTTTATCTGTCATTTTGAATCCTTATCTGTCGTATCATATTGAATCCTTATCTGTCATATAATTTTGAATCCTAATGTCATATCATTTTGAATTCTTATCTCATACCATTTTGAATTCTTATCTGTCATATCATTTTGAATCCTTATCTGTCATATTTTTTTTAATCCTAATGTCATATCATTTTGAATTCTTATCTGTCATATTATTTTGAATACTTACGTCATACCATTTTGAATTCTTATCTGTCATATCATTTTGAATCTAAATTTGTTATACCATTTTGAATCCTTATCCATCATATCATTTTGAATTCTTGTCTGTCATATCATTTTGAATTTTTATGTCATATCATTTGAATTCTTATCTGTCATATCATATTGAATTCTTATGTCCTATCATTTTGAATTCTTATGTCATATCATTTTGAATCCTTTCTCATATCATTTTGAATCCTTATCTGCCATATGATTTTGAATCCTTATCTGTCACAGCATTTTGAATTCTTATGTGTCATATCATTTTGAATTCTTAAGTCATATCATTTTGAATTCTTATCTGTCACATGATTTGAATTCTTATCTGTAATATCATTTTGAATTTTTATGTCACAACATTTTTTAAAATTCTTATCTGTCATAACACTTTGAATTCTAATCTGTGATTTCATTTTGGATTCTTATCTGTCATAACATTCTGAATTCTCTTAAGTAATATCATTTTGAATCCTTATCTGTCACATCATTTTGAATTCTTACCTGTCATATCATTTTGAATTCTCTTAAGTAATATGATTTTGAATTCTTATCTGTCACATCATTTTGAATTCTTATCTGTCATGTCATTTTGAATCCTTATAACATATCGTTTTGAATTCTTATGTCATATTATTTTGAATTCTTATGTCATACCATTTTGAATTCTCATCTGTCATATCATTTTGAATCCTTAACTGTCATATTATTTTGAATCCTAATGTCATATCATTTTGAATTCTTATCTGTCATATTATTTTGAATTCTTATGTCATATCATTTTGAATTCTTATGTCATATCATTTTGAATCCTAATTTGTCATATCATTTTGAATCCTTATCCATCATATCATTTTGAATTCTTATCTGTCATATCATTTTGAACTTTTATCTGTCACATCATTTTGAATTCTTATATCATTTTGAATTCTTATCTGTCATATCATTTTGAATTATGTCATATCATTTTGAATTCTTATCTGTCATATCATTTTGAATTCTTATATGTCATGTCATTTTGAATCCTTTTGTCATATCATTTTGAAACCTTATCTGTCATATCATTTTGAATCCTTATCTGTCACATTATTTTAAATTCTTATGTGTCATATCATTTTGAATTCTTAAGTCATATCATTTTGAATTCTTATGTCATATCATTTTGAATTCTTATCTGTCACATCATTTGAATTCTTATCTGTAATATCATTTTGAATTCTTATGTCATCTCCTTTTGAATTCTTATCTGTCACAACATTTTTTAAAATTCTTATCTGTCATAACACTTTGAATTCTAATCTGTGATTTCATTTTGGATTCTTATCTGTCATAACACTCTCAATTCTTATGTCATATCATTTTGAATTCTTATCTCTCATATCATTTTGAATTCTTATCTGTCACATCATTTTGAATTTTCTTATGTAATATCATTTTGAATCCTTATATCATATCATTTTGAATTCTTATCCATCATATTATTTTGAATTCTTATGTCATATCATTTTGAACTCTTATCTGTCATGTCATTTTGAATTCTTATCTGTCATAACACTTTGAATTCTTATGTCATATAATACTGAATTCTTATCTGTCATGTCATTTTGGATTCTTATCAGTCATATTATTTTGAATTCTTCTGTCATATCGTTTTGAATTCTTATCTGTTATATCATTTTGAATTCCTATCTGTCATATCATTTTGAATTCTTATCTGTCATGTCATTTTGAATCCTTATGTCATAACATTTTGAATTCTTATCTGCCATGTCATTTTGAATTCTTATCTGTAACATCATTTTGAATTCTTATCTGTCATGTCATTTTGAATCCTTATGTCATATCATTTTGAATTCCTGTCATATCAGTTTGAATTCTTATGTCATGTCATTTTGAATCCTTATGTCATAACATTTTGAATTCTTATCTGTCATGTCATTTTGAATTCTTATCTGTCACATCATTTTGGATTCTTATCTGTCACATCATTTTGAATTTTTATCTGTCATAAGATTTTGAATTCTTATCTATCACATCATTTTGAATCCTTATGTGATAACATTTTGAATTCTTATCTGTCATGTCATTTTGAATTTTTATCTGTCACATCATTTTGGATTCTTATCTGTCACATCATTTTGAATTTTTATCTGTCATAACATTTTGAATTCTTATCTGTCACATCATTTTGAATCCTTATGTCATAACATTTTGAATTCTTATCTGTCATGTCATTTTGAATTCTTATCTGTCATGTCATTTTGAATTATTTTGAATTCTTATCTGTCATAACATTTTGAATTCTTATGTCATATCATTCTGAATTTTTATCTGTCACATCATTTTGAATTATCTGTCATGTCATTTTTAATCCTTTTGTCATATCATTTTGAATTCTTATCTGTCATGTCATTTTGAATTCTTATCTGTCATGTCATTTTGAATCCAATTGTCACATCATTTTGAATTCTTATCTGTCATGTCATTTTGAACCCTTATGTCATAACATTTTGAATTCTTATGTCATGTCATTTTGAATTTTTATCTGTCACATCATTTTGAATTTTTATCTGTCACATCATTTTGAATTCTTATCTGTTATGTCCTTTTTGAATCCTTATGGCATGATTTTGAATTCTTATCTGTCATGTCATTTTGAATTTTTATGTCATATCATTTTGAATTCTTATTTATCACATCATTTTGAATTCTTATCTGTCATCACACTTTGAATTCTTATCTGTCATATCATTTTGAATTCTTATCTGACATATCATTTTGGATTCTTATCTGTCATATCATTTTGAATCCTTATGTCATATCATTTTGGATTCTTATCTGTCATATCATTTTGAATCCTTATGTCATATCATTTTGAATTCTTATCTGTCATTTTGAATTCTTATCTGTCATAACACTTTGAATTCTTATGTCATATCATTTTGAATTCTTATTTGACATATCCTTTTGGATTCTTATCTGTCATATCATTTTGAATCCTTATGTCATATCCTTTTGGATTCTTATCTGTCATATCATTTTGAATCCTTATGTCATATCATTTTGAATTCTTATCTGTCATATCATTTTGAATTCTTATCTGTCATGTCATTTTGGATCCTTATCTCTCATATCATTATTTAACTGAAATTTGAAAGCACTTATTAACAGAATGCTTTGTTAAATTTGGTTCATTTCTGCTGAACAGTTTCTGAGAAAAAGTAGTCTCAAGTCTAGTCTATTTTTAATAAGGGCAGCCATATTTGATGGCCAATCAGCATCATTTCCACACATTTGAAAGCCCATTATGCATGATGCTTTCTGTCAAATTCTTATGAATTATGTTTGAGAAGTCATTTTTATGTTTTTCTATTTATTTTGGTGGTGATATTTGATGGCAGATCAGCATCATATGAACAAAACTGAAACAAATCTACGCCAGAATGCTTTTTGTCAAATTTGGTCAAACGTTGTTTAGCACTTTTTGAGAATAAGATTCTGAATGTTTGTTTTTTTATTTTTAGTAAAGCTGGCCACATCAAATGGGTTTGGGTTGAGGTAGGGTATTCTTTAATGGCCTTTATTTTTAGTAAAGCTGGCTACATCAAATGGGTTTGGGGTCAGGTAGGGTAGTCTTTAATGGCCTTTATTTTTAGTAAAGCTGGCTACATCAAATGGGTTTGGGTTGAGGTAGGGTAGTCTTTAATGGCCTTTATTTTTAGTAAAGCTGGCCACATCAAATGGGTTTGGGGTCAGGTAGGGTAGTCTTTAATGGCCTTTATTTTTAGTAAAGCTGGCCACATCAAATGGGTTTGGGTTGAGGTAGGGTAGTCTTTAATGGCCTTTATTTTTAGTAAAGCTGGCCACATCAAATGGGTTTGGGGTGATGTAGGGTAGTCTTTAATGGCCTTTATTTTTAGTAAAGCTGGCTACATCAAATGGGTTTGGGGTCAGGTAGGGTAGTCTTTAATGACCTTTTAACACTTTATTGAATATACATGTATCATGCAGAGGAAATGGAAGCTAACCAGTTTTCCCAAGCACTCAATGAGGCAATCCAGGCTGGCCTTGACAGGCATCAAACCTGCAACCTCTGGCTTTCTTGTCCAATGTGCTACCAACTTTAATGCAATGGCTCCCCATATTTATTGCTTAGTTTGCCTCATTTGAACCAACTCGAAAGACCTTCATGTCAGGATGCTTTCTGACAAATTTGGTCAGATTCTGTGAGCTTTTTTTGGAGAAGTCATATAGAAGTTTTCTAGTTTTACCATTATGGCTTTATGACAGATCTTTTGAATAAATCTGAAGAGCTTCATGTCAGGATGCTTTCTTTTTATATCAAAAAATTCTGTTGAGTGGTTTTCAAGCGAAGTTGATGTACCAGTGAACTGAACAGCACTTGTGAACAGACAATGCATGATGAACCACACCACACCTGCTATTATGGCCAGGAGTGTGAAATAATAATTTATGACAATTTATTTCCCATATATACTGAATTTACAGTATTCACTAAATTTAATGACATTAAAATATTTTTTTTAATTTAAGATACTATGCAAATAAAGTGAACAGTACCTTCCTCAAAGAGTTTTTGTCCTTCATCAGTATTTCTTTCTTCCTCTGTCAGAAGAAGATATTTGTGGAATTCCTTGAACCCAATGCTTTGGAAAATACCCAAAGTGTAATCTACTTTCCTGAAAGAGATGGATCCTGGATAAAGTTATATGCACTGACAGATGCATATCATCTGCCACTAATGGACATTCCATTAACATAAAAAGGCAAGGTAACTAGTGTCAACACCATCCAATTTTTGTAGCCGCCAATGGAAGAAATTTATGATTTCCCATCAATTATTATAACATTCAAGTTGAATAAATATACTCTGACAATGAAAATCACTTAAAACCAAACATACACAGAAAATGGTAAATTTCTGGTCCCGCATGACTGAACAAATTTTGTTCCCAGCCACTTGTCCAGGACAAGTGACTTTGGAAAAGTGATTTGTCCCAACTCATGTTTTATTTGTCCCATTATTTTACTTCATAATTTTCAGCATTCTTCACCATTAGGCTAGACTTACCTACCATGTTGGTCAAACCAACTGATTACCAATCTAATGTACTATGTCAACTTGCAGTTTAAAAGAACTGATTACAAACACACGTCATTTATTATCGGCTAGATTGCATAGTGCTGCAAGCTGATTAATGAGTTACCCTGGCATAGAGTAACAAGGGATTTTTTACAAGAAGATGACTCGGGCAACAACAGTCTACCCTGAAAGATTATTTCTACTATCATGAAAACTTTATGTGCAATTCTCAAGATGAATCCTGGCTTGCATGGAGTATCTGGAGCACTGCCTCTGAGCAGTATGCTCTCTTAATGTTAATGTCATGAAAACGTTACCATGGATTTTCAAGACGTGTATATGAAGTTGAAATACCACAGCCTTTACCTTGTTTTCAAGAACCAGGCACTAATTTAAGATTTTTTAAAAGGTCATGTAAACTATGTAAGTACTACCAGTACTCACTTATTCTCCTGAATTCTGGAAGCATTGTAAAGGGCATGAAAATCTGTAAGTTCTTTGATTAGTCCCTGCTGTAACATGGCATCCACTCGCTTATCCAGTCTCTCATCTAGAACTGCACACAACACAACCAAGAAAAGAATACATGCAGGAGATCAATGAGTAGCATAACAAGAGGACCAAATGGGCCTCATATCATTCAACTGTCTTACATGATTTAACAGCTGATCATTTCACTAAACAGGCTTATGTAGTGGTCATAAAAACAATATGTAAACTATCACCCAAATTCTAAACCATTCAATTTACCTGATTTAATATATCTTGAAGAAAAAATCTTTTTAAAGGCATAGCCATAATTTATATGCATTGTCTCTTGCTCATAATTTAAGCCATCCAAGAACACTATATGGACAGACAGGTAATCTAAGAAAAGAACACTGTATGGACAGACAGGTGATCTAAGAAAAGAACACTGTATGGACAGACAGGTGATCTAAGAAAAGAACACTGTATGGACAGACAAGTGATCTAAGAAAAGAACACTGTATGGACAGACAGGTGATCTAAGAAAAGAACACTGTATGGACAGACAGGTGATCTAAGAAAAAAACACTGTATGGACAGACAGGTGATCTAAGAAAAGAACACTGTATGGACACACAGGTGATCTAAGAAAAGAACACTATATGGACAGACAGGTGATCCAAGAAAAGAACTCTGTATGGACAAACAGGTGATCTAAGAAAAGAACATTGCATGAACAGACAGGTGATCTAAGAAAAGAACACTGTATGGACAGACGGGTGATCTAAGAAAAGAATATTATATGGATGAAGTTGCAAAATAATATATTCAATTTTTATAACAATCATTCATCATACTGCAAATTCAACACACTTTCTGATTGGATAACTTATATATTTGTAGCAGTATAATCTACAAAAACTTGTCTGAGACACTGATGTCACTGTAGCTAAGAATTTTTAGCAGTACAGTGTACAATAACTAGCCTGACAAACTGATGCCACTGTAATGTTATAACACTTTTTATAACAGTACAATCTACAATGACTTGTCTGAGACACAGATGCTACTGTAACTTTATAAGACTTTTGTAACAGTATAATCTACAATAGCTTGTCTGAAACAATGATGTCACAGTAACTTTATAAGACGTTTTGTAACAATATAATCTAAGATAACTTGTCTGAGATACTGATGCCACTGTAACTTTATAACACTTTCTGAAGCAGTATAATCTATAAAAACTTGTCTGAGACACTGATGCCACTGTAACTAAGACTTCTGAAGCAGTACAACCTACAATAACTCGCCTGAGACACAGATGCCACTGTAACATTATAACTCTTTTGTAACAGTACAATCTACAACAATTTGTCTGACAAACGATGCCACTATAACATTATAACACTTTTTGTAACAGTATAATCTACAATAACGTCTGAGACCCTGATGCCACTGTAACTTATGTTACGTGACTAGGCTCGTACAAAGTAATAAAGAAAAGAGTAAAGCCAACAAGCTTTGTAAATTTTAACAAAATAATTTATTTCCCTAGAAAACAAGGTAAAAATATGAAAAAGGACAAACAGTTTGTGAATCTAATCCAAAAATTAATCCTAGAATTTAAAAATATAAGTCCTATCACTAAAACATTCTAATTGAATCCAAGTTCGAATCTCGACGAAGTTCCAAGATGGAAGTCGACAATGTCCTCTATAACCAGTTTGTGCTGATGTGTCAACAGTTCCTTGTTGAGTCACCAAGACTATAATTCTGGCTTTAGAATTCCAAATAATTTTTAGGAAATGTCTTTGTCCAAGAATTTCGATGAAGAAGAGTATTTTCCAGGGTGAATAAATTATTTTAAATAAAAAAAACTCAATTCAAATGGCAACAAAAGGAATACTTTTCAGCCTCAAGGTATTATTTACAACTGACTCAAAAACACTAAAATCTCGGTATTAACCCAACTAAGAACGCAATTTCAGACCCGCGTGATGAGTAACGTGATCACTCATTTCGAGCAGCACAGTAAAATAATATGGCAATTAGCACGTAGGCTACTATAGCCTTAGCTAAGAATCAATCATTCCCACACTGGAAATGAATTTTAAAATAAAACATTGTTTATTCAGACTAACACAGTGGTGAAGTATGACCTTGATTACGACCAATGATTTTCACTTAGTGCTTACCAAATTTTGAGGGGCCCCGAGTGGCCAAGTGGTCTAAAGTGCTCTCCGTTACGGATCACTGCCATCTCACGTCTGTCTGCGTGGGTTCGAGTCTAAGATTCGGCGAATGTGGATATGTGAGAAAGCTTGCCAGTAGCTTCTCAAGGGTCGGTGGTTCTTTCCGGGTATTTCCCGGTTTCTTCCTCCACCATTAATACTGGCCGCCATGTATAGCCTATCGTGTGCTGAAAAATGGCGTTAAGCCCTACAACAACAACAACAACAACAACCAAATTTTGAACCAAGGCCAGCTAAAAATACAATGAAGCAATACTTTTGCGTTCTAATCAGGCTAAAAGAATTGAATTGAATTTACTGGAAAAAATGTCAAATCCAGTAAGAAAATTATCATTGCAATAAAATGTAATGAAACAAAATAAAATAAAAAGAAATTTAAAACTAGCACAAAAATAATTTAATTACATACACGTAACACTTATACAATGTTTTGTAGCAGTATGATCTACAATAACTCACCTGAGATCCTGATGCCACTGTAACTTTATAACATATTTTCTGGTCAAGTGCCACATAAAATTTCTCCAAAATATTTTGAAAGATATATTAGGATGAATGTAAGTGTCTTTTATTTGCTGATTTAAGACTGTTGACGATTTTACAATCAAAAATTGAATTTATTAGTGCTGCACCGAAGTATTAGGAAGTAAGTAAAGTGGTCCTATAATTTTGTTTTTAGACAGGGCTACATAAACTGTAATGAACTGATCCATCCCAAAATTTTGTTTTATTGTTTTACACCGGACTCTACAAGGTGTTATGAACTGATCCATGCCATGAATTTTTTTAGTTTTAGACTGGGCTCTACAAGTTGTAATGAACTGATCCATCCCCCCAGTTTTATTTTATTTTTAGACTGGGTTCTACAAGCTGTAATGAACCGATCCATCCCATAATTTTGTTTTCAGCCTGGGCTATAAAAGCCATAATGAACTGGTAAGTTAGTGTTTTACAAAAAAGAATAAGATGCAACGTGACACCTTATTTTGGCACATGTCCATGAAATCCAGTTCTTCATACATGTAATGCCTTTCAATATAACATTGTCTTGGATAACACAGCAAAAGCACCTATAAATGTAATTATTACAGGAAATAAATAATAACAGCAATATTTCTAAATATTTCAGTTATTATAATCTTTCTTATTACTATAACATAATTCTGTACATGACACAGTGGGAGAAAACTACATAATCTTCATTTGACTCCATTTCTTTTGTGTACCGTGAATCCATAAAGTTCATAATCATATGTTGTACTTTCATTTTTGCCCATGCAGCTGTTTTCAAATCAACACTTCACAGATTTTTTAAAATTAGCAATAAATTTAAAATTATCATTATATTTTATAACCTATATTAGTAACATGCCAGAAAAAATAATTTTTCAAAAAGTGTTACAGACTATACAAGATCATGTTAAAACAAATTTTTCCACATTGGTTTCAGTCAACATTTTCTTCACTAATGGTTGCCATTCTGGCAATCATACATTCTCTTGATGCTGGTTTTTTTTGCCAAGCATACACTACTTTGTTTACAACAATAAGCAATTATATACCTACCATATATACTTGCTTACAAGGCAAGTTCAACTGCAAACAACATAGATCATGATTTACTTTCACATAATGCACCAACAGATTCGGGTCTATGTTGTTTGTTTTACTGATTACTCCTTACAAACTGCATAGACCCAGTTGTGCCAGCTCATTAGGTGACAGCAGATCTGGATTTGTGCAGTTTGAAGTTGTACTTGAGGTACAGGCAAGTACATACAGTGCTTATAGCATTATAATAAGGTACAAGTGTAGGTAACGACGTACAGATTACAGACCTACTCTATTATAACCAGGTAGAAGTGTAGGTAATGATATACAGTTGATAGACCTACTATTGTATTATAACCAGGTAGAAGTGTAGGTAATGATACACAGTTGGTAGACCTACTATTGTATTATAACCAGGTAGAAGTGTAGGTAATGATACACAGTTGATAGACCTACTATTGTATTATAACCAAGTAGAAGTGTAGGTAATGATATACAGTTGATAGACCTACTATTGTATTAAAATAAGGTAGAAGTGTAGGTAATGATATACAGTTGATAGACCTACTATTGTATTAAAATAAGGTAGAAGTGTAGGTAATGATATACAGTTTATAGACCTACTACTGTATTAAAATAAGGTAGAAGTGTAGGTAATGATATACAGTTTATAGACCTACTATTGTATTATGACCAGGTAGAAGTGTAGGTAATGATATACAGTTGATAGACCTACTATTGTATTATGACCAGGTAGAAGTGTAGGTAATGATATACAGTTGATAGACCTACTATTGTATTATAACCAGGTAGAAGTGTAGGTAATGATATACAGTTGATAGACCTACTATTGTATTATAACCAGGTAGAAGTGTAGGTAATGATATACAGTTGATAGACCTACTATTGTATTATAACCAGGTAGAAGTGTAGGTAATGATATACAGTTGATAGACCTACTATTAGTTGTATTATAACCAGGTAGAAGTGTAGGTAATGATATACAGTTGATAGACCTACTATTAGTTGTATTATAACCAGGTAGAAGTGTAGGTAATGATATACAGTTGATAGACCTACTATTGTATTATAACCAGGTAGAAGTGTAGGTAATGATATACAGTTGATAGACCTACTATTGTATTATAACCAGGTAGAAGTGTAGGTAATGATAGATTATTTCCAACATGTTTTCACTGCAATTTATTAGTGTTTTTTGTAAAGATGGCCATAACTGATGACACATTGGCATGACTAAATGAAAGTGAAATGCCTTGATGCCAAAATGCTTAATTGGGCATCAAAATATATCTTTGAAAAGAAAAACATGTGCACAGATATTGACCAATGAACAATCCATGTTTGAAGCAGTTATAAGCTAACAATGACATGCTATAGGCAAATTAAGAAACTTTATCAGTATAAATCTCACCAGACTGTTCACACTGTAGCCAAAATATGCAAGTGTGCTCATAGCGCAGGGGCCCACTGATTGAGTTGTCTCCCACTGTCTGCTGATGCTGCATCTTGTGAATTTGACTAATTGGAACTCCATGTTTCTCATATGCTTCCAAAGCTCTAAAAATATATATTAATAAACCCAAGGATTTTATCTGAAAAAATACATGATATTAAGCCATGGGTTTCATGAAATTATATTTTTTTATGGTGTTGATATCATGTAATAAAGGTTGAATGTGTTGTTGATATCATGAAATAAAGGGTGAGTGTGGTGTTGATATCATGAAAAAAGTGAGTGTGGTGTTGATATCAAGTAATAAAGGGTGAGTGTGGTGTTGATATCATGTAATAAAGGTTGAGTGTGTTGTTGATATCATGAAATAAAGGGTGAGTGTGGTGTTGATATCATGAAAAAAGTGAGTGTGGTGTTGATATCAAATAATAAAGGGTGAGTGTGGTGTTGATATCATGAAATAAAGGGTGAGTGTGGTGTTGATATTATGTAATAAAGCCTCTTAAGATTTTAATTAGCTGAATTTATGGATAACCTTATAACTTATGTTTGGATTATCGTAGGAAACGTCTGGTAGTTAAAGATTGTAAATTAACATCCTTTTCAAGTTAATATCTGGAAAATTTGGGTATGGTATGGGAAACAATTCTGTAATAGATCTGCCTTCAACAAAATTTTTCTTTTCTCAAACACTGACATAACTTTTGCCTACTGGTAACAGGCTACCCTCTCTTATCTGGTTTCACACACACGCGCACACATGCTTTGTACAGTGTGCTAACAGTGCAGTTATTTGGATTTTTTTAACACAGCTTGTCACATCACTATGATGTCTGCAGTGTGGCAGTTTATAGTGATGTCTAACACTGAGCATCATGCTGCAGACATGTAGTATCATGTCCCACCCAGTCACATTATCCTGACACCAGGTCGACCAGTCCTAAATCTAACCTCTTAATGCTGAGCACCTAGCAAGGCAGCTGTTAGTACCATTTTTGTAAGTCTTTTGTATGGCTCAGCTGGGGCTGGAACCCACAACCTCCCACATCTGAGGCAGATGCTTTAAACACAAGGCCACTGGACAGTGCTAACAGTGCAGAGCAGACCCACATCTGTCGTCTTGCAATGTACCAACAGATTTTGGTCTATTTATTATTTGTTAATGATAAATGGTAACAACTGTTTAGACTTTGATCTTTCATTACATAATGTACCAGCAGATCTGGGTTGATCTTTTTATTTTTTAATAATAAGTAAAGTAGCAGTATAGACCATGATCTGTCATCAAATAATGAAACAAAGATCTAGGTCTATGTTGTCATGTTTAAATGATAGTAACATAAGTAGTGTAGACCCTAATCTGTTATTAACATTATGTAATGACAGATTTGGCTCTTGTGCTGTTCACAGATGGGTGCATGTTGTTGTTTTGGGTTTAATGCCATTTTCAGCACATGATATACATGGCAGCCAGCATAACTGGTGGAGGAGGAACTTACAAAAACCTCTAACAACCATCAACCCATGTGAAGCTAGTGGCAAACTTTCTTACATATCCACAATGGCTGAGCTCAAGACTCAAACTCACATGGAGGTGCATGTTGTATATGGGTATTAGTATGTACATTTAGTGGAACAAGTATGTTTTGTTAAAAAGCTTTCCTCTAAAGCCATTTGGGTCTCGGAGCAAAACCCTTTTATATATAGGGTAATACCCAGGGTGTCAGATGAAAGCCCATTGATGTATAGGGTAATATCCAGGGTGTCAGATGAAAGCACACTGATGTCTTTATTATTATTATTAATTATTATATGTAGGAAAAAACGAAGCTTTATCTAATGGTAAAAGGGAGTTAACTCCATCCCACTCACCACCAACTTATAATATTAGGACCTAAAATTACTTCCCCTTGACTTTTCTTTATATTTTTGTAGCACAGGAAAAACACTATACAAGTACCAAGAGAGGATGCTGAAATTGCATGAAATAAATTTGTTACTAAGTTTCCCATCTATGAAACCAATCCAAAAATCAAATTTTATTTTAAGTCATGCTTATAATTGATAACAATATGAAGTTCTGTTCCAAACACGAAATCAACAGGAATTTCTGTAGAATTCTGCAGCTACTTGAACATCAACTATAGGTCATTACAACCATTTTTTTTATCAGTGCAAAAGTGACTAGGATGAATGCACACATGAAGCTTCATGACCATATACTGCAACAATATCTACGAAACCACTAAATGTATACGTAAAAAAATTTCTTTAATAAACTGAGCATGAAAAGTTCAACCTATGTATGTACCTCCTGCCTGTGGTGATTTTAAATATGAATACACACATCAAATTTCATGACTGCATACACAAAAGTATCTATGATAACTATGATCAATTTTCATCAATGCTAGTAGTCCAAAGACAACATATAATTTACTGAAAAACTGATTGGTCACTGGTCAATGGAATTTGCATACAACAGAGTTTGACAGATCTGTGTTCACAAGGCCAGTGTACCATTTAGCAATAATTCAGGCGAACTGGTCAGTGATCAATGGAATTTAGATACAATACAGTTCAATATATATGTTCCTAAGGACAGCATACCAGTTAGTGATAATTCAATGGACTGGTCAGTGGTCAATGCAATTAAGATTTTAATAAGTACAACATATCTTTGTTCCTAAGGACAGCATACCAGTTAGTGATAATTCAATGGACTGGTCAGTGGTCAATGGAATTAAGATTTTAATAAGTACAACATATCTGTGTTCCTAAGGATAGCATACCAGTTAGTGACAATTCAATGGACTGATCAGTGGTCAATGGAATTAAGATTTTAATAAGTACAACATATCTTTGTTACTAAGAGTGTCTTGAGTATTTTACCAAATTAAATATAACACTTAATAAATTAATACACTAAATTAAATATAACACTTAATAAATTAATACATTAGTATATGCTTACAAACTCTCTTTTGCTCGTGTATCACCCCTAATTTTACCTGGTAACATTTTCAAACAAATGTTCCACAAATCTGATCATGCATTTTGTTTTAAGACTTAATCAACCATCCCACCCACTCAATGACATATATAGGACATGTAGAAGGGGATATAACATAATTAATAAAAACTGGTTCTTGTAGGGATACACTGTTCTCTTTGCATGGTATGAGCCAGGTACACCATTCTTATGTTATGTTTAACATTTCTTTTGAATTTAGGTAACAAAGAAAGTCCAATATTGTCAAGAAAATTATTCTATTTACATCGTGCATACCAGGTACACCATTCTCCTATTAGCGTCAACTTTGCTATGAAGCTGAGAGAGTAAGTATGTACATATATAGGATTCAATGGTATGTCAACATAATACTGGATATATAGATGCAATAATAACTAAAGTTCCCAAAACTCAAAGATGAATAAATGCACAGAAAAATCTTCTGGAAGATAATATACTAAAATATGTCATCCTACAAGATAAAAGATCAGCTGTAAAGATGCAAAAATTGTTTAAAAGGTAAATCAAATAAATGAGAAAGATAAATATATAAATCCTTGAAGCTGAGAAAGATAGTCCAAAAAGGAAATGTACATAAGCTTCGCAAAAAAACAGCCCCAAATAACATTAAAAAAATCTAAAAAAGTGGACCCTAAATAAAATATGAAATATAAAGGAGGATCTGAAATCTTCCAGAATCCTAAAGTATGTGAAAGTTCATATTTCTTCTTTAATACATTAATGTATTTTATGATGACCACTGTACATAAAGTAATTTGTGTAATCTGACTTTTGTTTTCCAAATAAAAAACTTACTGTAATCACAATGGGAATTAAAATATTTGCAGTGCACCTGCATGGTAATCTATGCATATTTGGACATATTTTCTTAGAATATTTATTATTCTAAAGCAATGACATTTTTGACATTATCATAAGGACATTTGTAAATCTTCACATTAAGAAAGCATGGTGACAATTCACTTTGTGTTGCTTTATTTTTAAGGTCCTAATTAGGATTTCTTCCTGTCTTATTTGCAAGTGTTCGTGGCTGCCTGCCAATCTATGGTTTGTAGTTTTCTCTGGTTACTCTTGCTTAAATACATCTAAGAGTCAACCCTATTGTGTGTACCATGAACAAACTAAATCTGGGTTGAAGTGCATCACTGATAATTTGCTTAATATGAAATGTCATATATACTCATTTTTAAATCAAGTCCAACTGCAAATAACATAGACTGTGATCTCCATCATACAATGTATCAGCAGATTAGGGTCTAATGTGTTTGTTCTACTATTTACTTCTATCAAACAGCATAGACCCAGATCTGGATATCTGCAGTTTGCAACTGGAGTCAACTTATAAGCTAGTATATATGGTATATCAAAGCAGGTACATACAGCTGAAAAATTCTCTATAATAATGTCACCTTATGTTACCAATGCCAGTCCCAGGCTTCTGGTGAGATTTCATCCTCCAAGAAAAGTGAAATGGTGCTAAATCATTTTTGAGTTATCTCCCTTGTACCTAAAACTCGAACTTCACATATTCCAAAAAAATCGAAAATTCTACAGAAAAACGTCAATTTAAAAAGAAAGAAATCCCAGGAAAAGTTACCAAACTGTACAAAATGCTAGGAAAAGTTATCAAATTGTAAGAAATAAAAGTTATCCAATTGTAAGAAATGCTGGCAAAAGTTACCAAATTAAAAAATGCAGGAAAAGTTACCAAATTTTAATTTCTTCAGTGCAGTAACACATTTATGCTGTTCTAAATGACTTTTCAAATTCGTTGATTACAAATTAAATGATTCTTAATTTCCCAGATTCAAGTTTCTAAATGTTTTCAACCTTATATATCAATTACTACTCAAGCAATGTTTATTATCATGACCATTTCTAATTTGGATGAAATAAAAATGTTTCATTTAACTCTGAACAATAATGCCCACATTTTACACTTCATACATTATACAATAAGGATGATATTGCTGTTCTCTATTACCTAGCAATCTTTCTCCTATTTCTGGGATGGATCCTCTGTGCAGATACAGGATCCACTTCCTGGAGCTGTCTGTGTAGTTCTTTTGTATCCAGATTCTCCAACTTTTCCTGCCCCTGTTCCAAAACTTCCTCTTCTATGCTAGATGTGGAGTCATCTGAACTATGTGTCTTCTTTATATCTGTAGAGGATGTTTCCACCTTTTCTTCATCCTCATTACGATTAAAGCCACACTCTCTCTCCTAAAATTACAATCAAACTAGCTGGCATAATAACAAGTTTATTTTTTGAAATAAGGTAGGTGAATAACTGATGCCCAACAATTTTTAAATTATAAATAACAAAAACAAGTTTAATAAAGTTTAAACTCTTTTGTTATTACACAAGAGGTTATAAATAATTTATTACCTCAAAGAAAATTTGAGAAATATGATTGGTCAGTTACCAAGATTTAAAATCCAGTATTTCTCTTGAAAACTGAATATTAAATAAAATGAAACCACCATAAATTTGGTTCTCATCAGCCAAGAACCCAAATAAAGAGAAATACAATTAAGTAGCAATAATAAACTAAATTGAGCATATTTAATTGGATCCATGTCTGTGTTATATGAGGAACAGTATTATAGTGGGTAGCATTACAGTGAGTGCTGAGTTACCCAAGGGCTATTCCATCATTAAATTGAACATATTTAACAGGATCTATGTCTGTGTTATACGAGGAACAGTGTTATAGTAGGTAGCATTACAGTGAGGGATACTGTGCTGAGGGCCAAGGGCTATTCCATCATTAAATTAACCATATTTAATCGGATCCGTCTGTATTATATGAAGAACAGTGTTATAGTGGGTAGCGTTACAGTGAGGGATACTGGGCAGAGTTAGCAAAGGGCTATTCCATCATTAAATTGAGCATGTTTAATGGGATCCATGTTTGCATTATATGAGGAAATGTTATAATGGGTAGCATTACAGTGAGGGATATTGGGCTGAGTTAGCCAAGGGCTATTCCATCCTTAAATGAAGGATAGCAGGTGCTACACATTTTGCATGTTAAATGCACAATCTACAAATCCTATGGAGTACATGCCAATAGCCATGATGTATATGGGGTAGCCTTACGCTGACAGGCTTTTTCGTGAAGGGGTACTGGACTTCTAATGACTCGGATTTTGATGAGCGGTGGTCATTTTAGTTATAATGATAGTGACACATACCGAGGTCATATTTCTTTTATCATGCAAAAATGTTTGTGTCATATTATCTTTGTTGTATCATATCAATATTTTGTTGTATCATATATATTCTGTTGCACTGAAGCAATATTTTGTTATACTGATATTTTGTTGTATCATAGCAATATGTTGTTGCATCAAATTGATATTTGTTGTATCATATCAGTATTTTGTTGAATCATATTGATATTTTGTTGTATCGTATCAACACCCTGCACTGCATGCATTAGATACAATACAACACATAACTAAAAGCACATATTTTTCCATTGTTTTCGTTTGATAAATTCAATGAAACCTATTGGATTTACATTTCATCATTTTGTTCCAAGTACTGTCATCCTATGGCTAGTTCTGCCAATGAGATACCTTGTATATTCATCAACTGTATCTTTGGTTTTGTTGGTTTTATTTGGCAATGAAATACCTTGAATATTCATTGAATGTATTTTTGGTTTTGTTGGTATTAACTACACTTGTAACACATTATTGGCTATATCATGCCAAAGAAAACTGAGTTGAGTCCCTTACCCAAGGACACACCAAGTTAGCTGGCTCAGGCTGGCCTGGATGGGTATTGAACCCATGTCCATTGGATTACAGGTCTGATAATCTACCAACCTAGCTACCCTTTGTCCCTGTACATTCATTGAAATGGCTGGAGATCATATTCAAGTTCATCCTAAGTTGTAATTACAGAATTTAGCATAAGGTATGTATCACAATTAGGGGTGTTTGGTTGAACCAGTATATTGCATTACATTGTCCTGTATCACAATATACTACAATATGAAAATTCAAGTGATATTATCCACCACAAATCAAGGTACATATTATAATATTATAATGGGACCTCTTTGTCTTTATACAGAATTTAAAAAAAGGGAAATTGCCTGAAACTTGCAGAGAACTCAAATACAGAAACATGCAATGTAGAATGATACAAGCCTCGCGATGACTTAACAAAATTATATTTATACAAGTAGAATAAAGTTTTCAGCTTAAACCTGAGAAACAGTAATATGAATTTTACATCATACACCAATCCCTTGTTTAATAGCCCAGAAATTAATAGGCTTTTTCTTACCCACTTACCCAAGTGCAAGTCATCCATAAAGTGTGCTTCAGGTATGTGATTTAGAATTAATGTTATTGTGCGGTAACTACTTTTATTCTTTCAACTCACAATGATCTTGACCTTTGAACATCTGACCCCAAAGACATCCACAAAGTTTGGTCTAGGTATATGGTGTAGAACCAATCTTATTGAGTGGAAACCATTGTTCTTCTTCAGTGACCTTAGCCATCAACATTTTTTCCCCATAAAATAAATAGGGTTCTTCCTTACCCCAGGTGCAAGCCATCCACAGTATTTCATATGTAAAAATAATATTACTGAGTAGAAACCATTTTTCTTCTTTTTGTCAGTGACCTTGACCTTTCACCTTGAAACTGACATTGTTCTTCCTTACTCCACGTGCAAACCATCCACAACAAAGTTTGGTCAATGTAGTTAATGGAAAACTAGAGTTATTGTGCAATACAAAAAAAAAACAACTGGTAACAGACAGAAAGACAGATGAATGGACAACATATCATAATACACTCCACCTTACAGAAGGTATATAAAAAAAAAGAATTATAAAAATTTCAGCAAAGAGGAAATCACCCAGACTGATGAATGCCTGGATGATGCATGGTGTGAGGATGTCATTTAATAAAGAATATAAATGTTCACGCAATGATGGCTTCTGTAATGTTTTGGAGGATTATGATTATTTCATTGCCTGATCACTGATGGAAAGGCCCCAAGCATTTTCTGATTGTACTGATCACTAATGGAATGGTCCCAAGCATTTTCTGATTGTACTGATCACTAATGGAATGGTCCCAAGCATTTTCTGATTGTACTGATCACTAATGGAATGGTCCCAAGCATTTTCTGATTGTACTGATCACTGAGGGAAAGGCCTCAAGCAGTTTCTGATTGTACTAATCACTGATGGAAAGGCCCCAAGCATTCTGTACTGATCACTGATGGAAAGGCCCCAAGCATTTTGTACTGATCACTGATGGAAAGGCCCCAAGCATTTTCTGATTGTACTGATCACTGATGGAAAGGCCC
This sequence comes from Megalonaias nervosa, assembly GCA_016617855.1. Classification (NCBI taxonomy): domain Eukaryota; kingdom Metazoa; phylum Mollusca; class Bivalvia; order Unionida; family Unionidae; genus Megalonaias; species Megalonaias nervosa. The sequence goes on along the minus strand of JAECUM010001689.1, from coordinate 76,634 downwards.
CAAGCATTTTCTGATGCACTGATCACTGATGGAATGGCCCCAAGCATTTTCAGATTGTACTGATCACTGATGGAAAGGCCCCATGCATTTTCTGATTGTACTGATCACTGATGGAATGGCCCCAAGCATTTTCTGATTGTAGTGGTCCCTCAAAATCACTTACTACTGCAGGTTTTTCAGCATGATCCACTTGGTGATTTTGGACAGACTCTTTGTTTTCTCTTGTTTCTGGAGTTTCTTGATTGTTGGCATGGGGAATTTGGTGTGGATGGATTCCTGTGTCTAATGGAAACAGATGTGATCGATCTACATGTAGTGAATGTGGGACTTTGCTCTTCTCTGCAAGCACCCTGGCTGCATCAACATCCTGAAAATAAGAATTAACATAATTTTCTCTGGCTGATGAAACACAACAGAAAAACAAACACATGAACAAATTTAAACACTTATAACCTTTAGCTTGAACTCTGACCTTTTGATTTACTTATCATTTGTAATGTCTCATGTTTTTCCCTTGCGAATATTACCTATCTGCAAAGTTTGCTTAGATTCTCCAAATGTGGACAAGAGAAATAGCCATAACTTTTTAAAAAGATAATATGTTAAGCACAAATAGATGATTATAAGGCACAATCATGGGGGAGGGGTAATTTATTTTATAAACTGTAGGGAAATTTAAAAGCCAAAAGGATGATCCTTACCATCAGCAAATGCATCATCACAATTAAGCTACAATTTTAGTACCGCTAGTTAGTAGCCAAACTGTAGAAGAGGACCATCTCAAACCCCCATGTTCTAGAGAGGTACTTGTAATTATGCCAAATATTTTATGTCTGAGACATAAAATGAAAGACACGAAAGAATGCATTGAAAATTAACTCACAAATAATGAACTGATTAAGCTCCAATTAAACTAGTTGGATTAGCAACCAAGCTAGTGGAGAAAAATCCCCATTCCCAAAGCTTTTTTTGATTCCCCAATAATGTATACCATTTTGTGTCCAAGATGCTTTAATTATATGTTATTAAATGATGAATGTGAAGAAACTGCATTAAAAATTACATTACTACCATAAATATGCACGTAAGTCCCAACAGCAAATTGCACAGACTCAGCCAGATCTGCTGTCACATAATAATCAGGCAGATCTGGGTTTAAACAGTTCTTTAGGAGTAATCAGTAAATCCAACAACACAGACCCTGATATATTGACTCATTATATGATGGCTATGTTGTTTGTAGTTGGACCAGTCTTATAAGCAAGTATAAACAGTATATAGAATGGGGCGAGCTCAATGAACTGCTGAAGCTAATGATAATTTACTGAAAACAAATGCTGTATTAGGCAAAATGAAGTATCAAGATGTTGCCTGTTGACTGGGATCAAAACACTGCCTGTTGACTGAGATCAAGATCCTGGTTGTTCAGCTATTGACTGAGGGGGCGCTCACCAGTTATTATGTACTTCTGAGAGAGTGACGTATGTAAGGTGAAGTTGTTTGCATTTAAAACATGCACAGTGGAGAGAATGTTGGCATACCTTTATGCTACTTTGATGTAATGTGACTGACATTTCTTTGGATATTGTACTTTTGGAAATTGTAAATGATCTTAGCACACTGCTAACTAAAATGACTGCTCCCTTGTGCTCCAAAAATCAGCCTGAATTTGCCTGAAGTACACTATCCTTAGCACCTATTAAAACAGGGAAAATTAATTTTGCCAGACTAGACAATACCAGCTTCTGAACGTGCAATGAATGAATTGCCAAATACATAAAATGTAAAAAACATTATTGGCTCTTTTTTTTACAATTTACCTCTGAAGTTCAGGAAGTGAAAATGACCAAGTGGAGCTAGCACTTTTTTGAAAGGTGCACATCTGGAGTAAGGCCAAGCTGTGTACTCTATAACCCATATTACACTCATCAATCATACACCAAAAAAAAGGGAATTTAAGGTTCTTTGAACAATACCTAAGATATACAAGGTCTTTTTTAAATAGCCAGTATAACTAGTGAGGAAACCCGGGGGAATTCTTTTTCTTTAAAATTCTAACCCTATGCAAAATACGAAACTGTACAGCGCCACCTGAGATCAAGATTCTGGCTGCTGACTGAGATCAAGATGCTGGATGCTGACTGTTGAGGTGGTGCTCTACAGTGATCGTGGCTGTAATGGATGTAATGTATTTTATAGAGACTGTTTCCTTTTGCGTAAGAATATTTTATATTATAGAATTACCACTGTATATATTATAATGATGAAAACTTACTTGACATGTCCATTCTCTTAAATGTAAGTTGATCTACGTCCTATCTTGAGTGTCCTTTTTCTCTACAGCACACAAAATACAAGTTAATGATAGAGAAAAGAAACTATTTAAAGCATGAATTTTGTTTCTGATTAGGTATGGTTTAAATGTACAGCTATGATCAATCAATACTGTGGTCAAAACACGCGGTCAGAATAAAACATTTACAAAATGTGCATAGTGACACAAACTGCCCTTTTAACCAACCACGCCCCCCAAACCAGTAGAGACTTTGTGGTGTGCTTTAAATAGTTTTGGGTACATGTCAGTATGCTTGCATTTTAATTTGTATCAGAAGTGCACAACCTGGTTGTTGTTATGGTGCTTGCTGCTTTTAGTGCCTGGGGGTGGGAGGGACTGGGATTTTCCCTTTAAATGACATTTTTTTTCTTTTCTGAATTATTTGTCAACTGACAATATGGATATACGATTTTATTCATACGAACACATTTTTTTTTTGTTTCAATAACAGACTGGCAGTTATATATTTACCCATAAAAATGCAGGATTATTTGTTCAAAGCTGTTTGAAAACCATTCATTTTATATATATATATATATATATATATATATATATATATATATATATATATATATATATTAAACAAAATCAAAGCACCCTGCCCCCAAACACACAAACTGGTCCCTTATTTATGTGAACTTCTTCACTGATTATAATTAATATTATTTTTGTGGTGTTGGTAGATGGATGAATTTTAATACCCAATATGTAAATGCAGACATTAGATAAAGTAAACATAATAGGCAAGAATCGTGTCTAAACAATATAAAATTTTGTCATTTTATGTATGGGATATTCTGTTAATCTGTTTATTAAAATAATTTTCTCTTTAATTTTAACAAAACCTTTATCTGCCATAATTTAGTCCCCTGGTTCTAACAAATCTATAAGCTGGTGCCTAGCTTAGCCTCGTTTTGGATTTGTTGACCCAGGGTCACATGAATACATGAATACATTCTGAGAATGGTCTATACATGGTGCCCAGTGTATCTGGTTGAGGAAGAACCAGAGAAGACCCTGGGAGGAACCACTGACCCATGTGAAACTACTAGGAAGCTTTCTCACACACCCAAATTGGCAGTGAAATACAAAGTGATTCATAAGCCAAAGGTCAAAAGTCAAGGTGCTTGGAGAGAACTGTTTGCTATAATTCTAAGAGGTTAAATTACTAGTTTTTATTTTTAATGTCAAAATGTTATAAAGTGATATTCAATTAAGGCCATAACCTGGCAGTTTGTAAATTTTCTCCACCATGCTGCCTAGTCTTTTGGTTAGTGGGAGTAATGTGGGTTGTAATCCACTGTTGTATAATTAACTTGTATAATTATGACATTCTAGTATAATTATGACATTCTAGTATAATTATGACATTCTAGTATGCTGGCTCATCCATTTCAACACCAATTACAAAAGCCATTTGTCCACTTAAGCATTAACAGCTGTTAGCTGATGAAAACAAAGTTGTTAAGATTAGAACCCTTCCACACCAGCTTGGAGAACTAATTCGACACTCCTCATTCAACAAGTTTAACATCTGTTTTCTACTCAAGTCACCTATTCCAGCTTCATTTCAGCACCATAAAATGTGAGGCTCTTGTAAATTACACATTCTTTTACACCATAAAGTGAAGTCTGCTCCCAACCCCACCCCACATAAGATACCGTATCTACTCATTTGTAATTTCGTATCTGATTTCAAGAAGAGTAGGATTAAACCTGTATTTCTTAAGGATATGTAAACCCAACCTCCCTGCTTTTACAACTTATATATAATAATCACTCTCCACACCCCACACCCCCTTTCGAACAAGTTTACAAGGATGTGGCATAAGAGCAATATGGTTTTTCTCATTCCTATAAATGCCCGACACAGTTTGCCCATGTCAGAAAGTCCTGTGGGATTGGTGTATCCATCATGAGTACACTCACATACACTCAATGACACAGTTGATGGCACATTCATGCTTACAATATCACCAACATCTGCAGTTTTAGACAGTGCTTCATTGGCGCAGTTACAATCTTAAATATATGCATATTAAATGAGAAATACACCTGTTGAGAAAACAGAGAAGGCAAATATAATATTTTACTTTATTCAGAGAACCGCGCATTGGTAAATATACTGGTATACTGTTTATATATACATGTCTGATGTATAGCAAGAATGGAGTATCAACACCATGTGCTCACCCGTTTATCTCATCACATACATTGACTCCACAATAGATGGTTTTCCGATGACGTTACACAACTACCCAGAATTCCGCAGTTCGCCATGATGTATGGCGAGCTTTAATAGTGAAAATACGAAATCACGTTAACAATGGTGAACTCATGTGTTGTTAGGGGTTGCACAAACCGAGCTGATAAAAATAAAAAAGGCGTTCAACGGCACTTCTTTGACATTCCAAGAGTCATTTATAATCTGGGACCAAAAACAAAGTAATTCCATCGAAAATACGCACACACAGATTTAAAGTATTCAATAATTTTGTCACAGGTCATATAGGTCTAAATTCAGTGGAAAAAATATGACAATCACGTAACAAATGATGAAAAACATTTACTTTTCAGTAGGTTCCAGGTGGAAAAAGTTTGCGTTTTAAGCCGCCGTTGGTAGCGTTCGTTAAGCATAAACTTTTTTCCTGCAAAGAGGAAACTTTCACAGTACAGTAAACGTGTTCCAGTCACATTGGAAAATGAAACAATCCATCAGATTCCACTGCTTTTATTTAAGTTTGGTACTGACTTCCTTTGAAGAAAGGTTCTTTGTTTTTATTGAAGATTGTAGTCGGTTTTCTTTGATGAAGGGTACATGCATAATTTAAGTCACCGCTAAAGCACAGCTTTGGAGAACCAAACAAATGCACGTTTCGTATTGTGGCGGCAACATCACAAATAATTGTATTGCATGATTGAGACTGATTTTTTTACATTTGCCAAGTAGGTTTTCATAACAATCGGTGCTTCAAAGATAATCTGTTTTCTTTGAAATTTCAGCAAACTATTTTATCTGGGTACATTTTAAAAAAAAAGAATTGGCCGTCATTTGGTCGATTGTAGTTACTATTCCTCCCTGCCTACTGAATAGACCAACAAGTAAAATCTTGTTTGTTTTTGTTGGGGGGGGGGGGCGGTTGAGGGAGGGGTTTACATTTGTGGTAGCGGAATGATGCTGCCTTCCACGCATGCGTCAGAAATTTTCAAAAGGGACGATAGAGACGCAGGTGTTCTGGTCTGATGACAGGGATTACTACAGAAAATTGTAAGTGTTCTGAAGGATTTTATTCTGAGTGAAAAGAACAGAAATTTTACTTACCATCCACGTACAAAAGTCTATGTAAATATATTAATTACTAACGAACGGCCGAAATTCCAACGAAAGATAGATTATGAGATAATGCCTCCTCTGGTTTATCTCCACTACCAGAAATGTCAACAAAAAAAGCGGCCATCTCGCAACATAAATGCTCACGCTAGATGTCAGCATAAGCGGATTATGATATAACAATGCAGTGTTAAGACAGTTTGTCAGTATGGACAAAGAATTTGTTTATGTAACAATAGATAAATTTCAGTGCATTTCTTTTAATCAAGTTTGAGGCTTCCTTTCATGGGACCTCTGAATTTCTCCACTCCAAACCAATGGTTGTATATACAAGTTTAAACAGCCAACAATGTCGCCATTTTAAAAAAATCGCCAGATGGGATATTTTGCCGGCAATAAGAAAAAAACATCGCAATATGCGACATTGGCGAAGCCTTGCGCGATCCCTGAATGAACTTTTTACACGTTATTTTTCATACTTTTAAGAAGAAAAAACTATTTTTTCGTGTTCGAGAAAAATACGTATAGAATTTCAGAAGCCACGCCACAATCGCCCTGTATTATTCATACACGATCTCTTCCCCAAAATGATAATAAACTTTTTACGTTTTTTTTTCTTCTTACTTTCAAGAAAGATTTTTTTTTTTTCTGTACGAGAAAGATACATGTATATGAAACTTCGGCAGCCACACCACGACCATGTTATATCCGAATTCGTGCTATAACGAAGTGTGTTATAGCGGGGTCACTGTAATAGGGTCTTGTCTTCAACAGAACAAGACCATAACAAGAGAAAGATGATCTGTTGTCAAACTGAATACAATCTGCCTATCCCATGTAAGCACATACTATGGAGTCTATTAACCTGCATGTCATGACTGCTTTCTGCATAGCAGTTTTTATACGAATCTGATGATTCACTGATGAAGATGTTGCTGCCACTGTCACTGCCACAAAAGTGATATGTCACATGACAGGGTCAAACAAATCTTATATCCCATCACAGGGTACAACAAATGTTATATCTGGAGCCTAGGGGCTACCAGAATAATACATCCCATGAGAGGGTCCAACAAATCCTACATCCCATGGCAGGGTTAAAAAAAAATGTGTGTGGAGCCCAAGAGCTACCAGAATAATAGAATGCCAGTAATCCAGGCTATTATCTGAGCATACATATATGTCAGTCTTACCACATATATGATTCACTCTTGATAATGGTACCAGTTTTTCAGAATTGCAAAAATATCCAAACAAAATTACTGCCTCTCACTGAGTCCTGTAAATCTGTTTTACTGTATCATTTTTTTAAAACCAGTACATTATATCATGAATATTTTATATATAAAACTAAAAGTTACACATGTCAATCAATTCTACTTGGCAACTTGTTAAATTACTAATGATTGACAATAGTGTACCAATGCTGACTAACCCTAAAAGTCGGTTCTGACTGAGATGTCATGACTGACCCTAAAAGTCAGTTCTGACTGAGATTTCATGACCCAAAGTATGTTCCTCTTTATGCAAGAAAAATGGCGAAACCAAAGAGGAATGACATTTCTACACATTTTATATCCCCAGGTTTTTTTAAAAGAAATTGGGTTAATGTTATCCTGCCATTCTGGTTGTGTGTATGTGTACGAGTAATGTCATGGAAATCCTCCAACACCATTTCAGACAGCGACGTCAAATTTCTGGATATTACTGGCATCGGTCCACACATGTGCTTAACACTTTTGGAATCTGGATCCATTCCCTGGATGGTGAGCATAGGGAGGTGGGAGGGAGACAATATATATACAGTAGAATGGACGAATGGTTGTAGTAACAGAAAATTTGTAGATAATGTTGCTGTGCTTCCAGACCTCTAGCTTCTAACAAGAAAAGAACATGTCTTATTAACTTTATTATTTTATTTCTTGGTTAATTTTTATTATTATATTTCTTGGTTAAATTTACTTTTGACAATGTGCTTGTGTTCAGGGACATTTTCCTGTCCAGTCTTGTCACATAACCATGTCTAAGGCCTTGTTACAGTTTTGATTTTTTTAAAAAGTTCGGTGATATGACCAGGACAAAAGCTGCAAAAGGGCCAACTTATGATTGGAAGTGAGACATGTCCAAGGTTGGATCATTACCACAATGCAGCCTAGCTGTTGCCTGGACATTTCCAGAACATAGCACAGCTGTTGCCTGGACATCACCACAACACAGCCCAGCTGTTGCCTCTACATCACCACAACACAGCCCAGCTGTTGCCTGTACATTGCCACAACACAGCCCAGCTGTTGCCTGCACATTGCCACAACACAGCCCAGCCTGAGATAAGTGACTGCACTATGCTGTTATACTGGTGATCAGTTGTAAATATAAACTGACAAGGTCACAGAGTCTATGTATTTGTCAGTAGATACTGTAAAGTAACTATGACCATGACAACTTAAAGAATATTGTAGGATTTGACATTCATTATTATGTTAGCTTGCTTTATTTAGGAAAGATTTTTCTATGCAAATCAGATTAAACAAGGTTGGAGAATGGTCAGATTGTAACCTACAGATCTTGGACTTACTGGAGAATGGTCAGATTGTAGCATACAGATCTTGGTCTTGTACTGGGGGATGGTCAGATTGTAGCATACAGATTTTGGACTTGTACTGGGGGATGGTCAGATTGTAGCATACAGATTTTGGACTTGTACTGGGGGATGGTCAGATTGTAGCATACAGATTTTGGGCTTGCACTGGGGGATGGTCAGATTGTAGCATACAGATTTTGGGCTTGCACTGGGGGATGGTCAGATTGTAGCATACAGATTTTGGACTTGCACTGGGGGATGGTCAGATTGTAGCATACAGATTTTGGGCTTGCACTGGGGGATGGTCAGATTGTAGCATACAGATTTTGGACTTGTACTGGAGAAATAGCAGACAAGTGCTAGATTATACTTATAATTACAACAATTTCATAACTGAATTACAATCTACTTGATGCCATTCCTATGGGATTCAAAATATGAACTCACTGAGACAGCACATTATGTTCTATAGCATTTCACCATATCTACATTCTGTAATTTATCAAAGTACTTTTAGAGTCATCTTCTACAACTGAAGACTTCATTCATGGTCACTAATTATACTGGATTGAGTGAAATGAACTTCCTAACTGAACTAAACTTTAACTTCCCGCAAAAGCTAAAGTTTCCAAATTTTATAAAATGAATAAAACTGATCCATTATGATTTGGTTCTAACTTTGTACTTCAAGTCTCACTGATAGTCACTGATTAACAAATTAAGACTTCAGGTCTCAATGATATTCACTGATTGACAATTTAAGACTTCTGGCTATCATGAAAGTTTACTATCTGTTTGTCTCAGCTTACAGAAAGTGTGAGTGATTTAGATTTTTATCATAGCTTTAACAATTTTAGTCATATTGCTATGACGTCTGCAGTGTGGCAGTTTATAGTGATGTCTAGCAGTAGGGCATCATGCCTCAAACCTGTAGCATCATGTCCCACCCAGTCACATTATCCTGACACTTAGGCCACTGGAGCAGTCACTTACAGAAGGAATAGTCACTATGCTTCCTCACTGAGTGTTCTATCTACATCTCCTATTCCATGTACTCCCAAAAGACAGCCTGACCCCACGGAGGCTTGACTTCATGTGACCACAGGATCTGTATGCCATGTACTCCCTAAAGACAGCCTGACCCCATGGGGTCTTGACTTCATGTGACCACAGGATTTATATGCTATGTACTCCCTAAAGACAGAATAACCCCATGGGGACTTTACTTCATGTGACCATAGGATTAATATGCCATGTACTCCCTAAAGACAGCCTGACCTCATGGGGAATTGAATATATGTGACCACAGGATTTGTATTCCATGTACTCCCTAAAGACCGCCTGACCACATGGTGTCTTGACTTCATATGACCATAGGATTTGTATTCCATGTACTCCCTAAAGACAGCCTGACCTCACGGGGAACTGAATATATGTGACCACAGGATTTGTATGCCATGTACTCCCAAAAGACAGCCTGACCCCATGGGAACTTGACTTCATGTGACCACAGGATTTATATGCCATGTATTCCCTAAAGACAGCTTAACCCCATGGTGACTTGACTTCATGTGACCACAAGATTTATATGCCATGTACTCCCTAAAGACAGCCTGACCCCATGGGGACCTGACTTCAGGTGACCATAGGATTTATATGCCATGTACTCCCTAAAGACAGCCTAACCCCATGGGGACTTGAGTTCATGTGACCATAGGATTTGTATGCCGGGTCTTCTCAACTTGAAATATCCAGTATACTAACATGCCTTGATATGTATAGTTAGGAATGGCAGAGACTATACAACTAATATGATTCACATGTATCCCTACTGTTACCACTGGCCTACAAAGTACACAACTAATATGATTCACCTGTTACCCTACAGTTACCACTGGCCTACAGGCTGTACAACTAATATGACACATGTTACCTACAGTTACCACTGGCCTACAGACTGTACAACTAATATGATTCACATGTTACCCTACAGCTACCACTGGCCTACAGGCTGTACAACTAATATGACACATTCTACCCTACAGTTACCACTAGCCTACAGACTACAACTAATATGACACATGTTACCCTACAGTTCACTGGCCTACAGACTGTACAACTAATGTGACACATGTTACCCTACAGTTGCCACTAGCCTACAGACTACAACTAATATGACACATGTTACCCTACAGTTGCCACTAGCCTACAGACTACAACTAATATGACACATGTTACCCTACAGTTACCACTGGCCTACAGACTACAACTAATATGACACATGTTACCCTATAGTTACCACTGACCTACAGACTGTACAACTATTATGACACATGTTACCCTACAGTTACCACTGGCCTACAGACTGTACAACTAATATGACACATGTTACCCTACAGTTACCACTGGCCTACAGACTACAACTAATATGACACATGTTACCCTGCAGTTACCACTGGCCTACAGACTACAACTAATATGACACATGTTACCCTGCAGTTACCACTGGCCTACAGACTGTACAACTAATATGACACATGTTACCCTGCAGTTACCACTGGCCTACAGACTGTACAACTAATATGACACATGTTACCCTGCAGTTACCACTGGCCTACAGACTGTACAACTAATATGACACATGTTACCCTGCAGTTACCACTGGCCTACAGACTGTACAACTAATATGACACATGTAACACTTTGACACCTAACATATCTACAGTATGCCAGATGTTTGTACCTACTTACATTGCATACATGCATATGGAATACAAGTCTGTACCTACTTACACTGCATACATACATATGGAATACAGAAATCTGTACCTACTTACATTGCATACATGCATATGGAATACAGAAGTCTGTACCTACTTGGCACATATGCATATGGAATGCAGATAGAAGTGTTTTGTACGCCTAGTAAATGGAACATTAACTCATAACACATTCAAAATTATCATAATTTCCTTTATCAACAGTACTTGCATAAAGTAATATGTTAAAAATGAATTTTATATTTTCAGATTTATTATAAAACAATAACTTTCCTTAAAATCCACTCAATGATGTATCATGATTGTAATAGGAAAGCAGCAATGCAGCTTCTGTCAAGGATCAAATCCAGAACCTGACACAGTAATGCCCACTCTGTGAAAGACTTTCAATTGAAAAAGGAAAGGCGGAATAGGTGACAAGGATCAAATCCTGAACCTGGTAAAATTCCACTCTATGGCAGACTATCAATTGTAATAGGAATGGTGGCAACAAGGATCAAAACCAGAACCTGTCCCAGTAAAGTCCACTCTGTGATACACTATCAACTGAAACAAAAAAGGGGCTGCATTGTTGTTTGTCAATGGTTGTTGTTGTTGTTGTTGTTGTTATAGGGTTTAACGCCATTTTTCAGCACAAGATAGGCTATACATGGCGGCCAGTATTAATGGTGGAGGAAGAACCCTGGAAAACCCCCGGAAGAACCACCGACCCACGACAAGCTACTGGCAGGCTTTCTCACGTACACACGTTAGCCGAGCCTGGACTCGAACTCACGCAGACAGAGGTGAGATGGCAGTGATCCGTAACGATCAGCGCTTTAGACCACTTGGCCACTCTTTGTCAATGGTAAAATCCTGAAACTGTTGCACTACAGTCCACTACAGTCCACTCTGTGGCAGACTATCATTTGCAACTGGAAAGGCAGCAGCACAGCTGCTTGTCATGGATCAAACCCAGGACCTGTCATATGAAAGTCATGGGCACATATCACAACACTTATAGAGACCTGTCATATGAACATCATGGGCATATATCACAACACTTAAAGGTACCAGTCATATGAACATCATGGGCACATATCACAACACTTAAAGGTACCTGTCATATGAACATCATGGGCACATATCACAACACTTAAAGGTACCTGTCATATGAACATCATGGGCACATATCACAACACTTAAAGTCTCTTTAAGTGTTGTGATATATGCCCATGACGTTCATATGACAGGTCTCTGTCATATGAAATTAATGGGCATATATCACAAACACTTAAAGGTACCCGTCTTATGAAAGTCATAGGCATATATCACAACACTTAAAGACCTGTCATATGAACGTCATGGGCACATATCACAACACTTAAAGGTACCTGTCTTATGAAAGTCATGGGCACATATCACAACACTTAAAGGTACCTGTCACATGAAAGTCACGGGCACATATCACAACACTTAAAGGTACCCGTCACATGAAAGTCACCGGCATATATCACAACACTTAAAGGTACCTGTCACATGAAAGTCACGGGTCACTGGCATATATCACAACACTTAAAGGTACCTGTCACATGAAAGTCACGGGCATATATCACAACACTTAAAAGGTACCTGTCACATGAAAGTCACGGGCACATATCACAACACTTAAAGGTACCCGTCACATGAAGGTCACGGGCATATATCACAACACTTAAAGGGACCTGTCACATGAAAGTCACGGGCATATATCACAACACTTAAAAGGTACATGTCACACGAAAGTCACGGGCATATACCACAACACTTAAAAGGTATCTGTCACATGAAAGTCACGGGCATATATCACAACACTTAAAGGTACCTGTCTTATGAAAGTCACGGGTATATATTGCAACACTTACTGAGACCGGTTATATGAAAGTTACAAGCACATGTCAGAACATTTAAAGAGACATGCCGTATGAATGTCACGGGCATATATTACAACACTTAAAGAGACCTGACCAGTTTAAGTAGTCTGAAAGTGGCTTTATCAACACTGTAACCACTACACTCTTCTCATATGAATATCCAAAAGCAAACCAAATTCATTCTTCAGAGCAGCTATATATCTACTTATCTATCCATAATTAGTTTCTAGTGGAAACTGTAAAAGCATCTGAACATTATGTCATAATTTATTTATGTTCATTAGCTTGTGAAATTAGAATTTAGATTTTGTGTATTGTAGGGACAATAATTATTTGTTGAATTTTATAAAACTTGTTGGTTTTTCGTTTTTTCTGTTACTTAGTTTAAGACCATCAAGTCATAAGAATGTTCCTGTAGTTCATGTCTTCAGTGATGTATTTCTTTTCTTATACGTCAGAACATTTATAATATAAAAGGTTCGTTTTTTACTCTGCTATACATAATTTCTGTAACAAATCACTAAATGCAAACTAATTAATATTCTTTAATTCTTTAAACATTCTTTCATTGATTCAATGTATGTATGTATGTATGTAGTTGATGCATGCACCAAGTACAAGCCATTCACAAAGTTTGGTAACTGTACATGAAAAATAACTCTAGTTATTGTACTGAAACCATCATTCTTCTCTCAATCAGTGACCTTTGTCTTTCACCTTTTGCGTCCAAGATCGATAAGGTTCTTCCTAACCTCAAGTACAATCTATGCCCAAAGACTGGTAACCTCTGATGATGTAGATCTCAAGTTATTGTGCAGAAACAATTATTATTTTTTCAGTCAGTGATCTTGACCTTTGGACCTCGCAATCGATAGGGTTATTCCTTACCCTTACTGCAAGCCATCCACAAAGTTGGAATTATTGTGAAGAAACCATGACTACTTTCTGGGTCAGGGGCCTTAAGCTTTGGACTTCTTTCTGGGTCAGGGGCCTTAAGCTTTGGAGCCAGAAATCAATAGGTTTCTTCCTTACCGTAAGCCATCTACAAAGTTTGGTAACTGTAGCTGGTGGAGAGGACCCGAGTTATTTTGCAAAATCCATTTTTCTTCTTTCAGTCATAGTGATCATGACCTTTGAGCTTTTGAACTTAAGTTGGAAATGGATCTTCCTTACTCCAAGCACAAGCCATCCACAAAGTTGTTTAAGGTGATGACTGGAAAAATTGTGCGGAAACGAAAGTGGTAACCAGACAGACAGTCGGATAACATAAAATAATACGTTTTGCCTTATGTCAGGCGCATAAAAAGGAGACACAAATAATGCCTCTAAATACAGAAAATTTTCTCTGCTTAGCTGTGTGGGTAAAGTATTCGAAAAACGTGTCTTCAAATATTTGTACAGATGTCCAACAACCAACAATATAATTAGTGATCTGCAATCTGGTTTCACCCTCTAAAGATTCAATGGTTTTTCAACTGTGTGACTTGTAGAATGTCCTTAGCTGGGCAGTCGATAAAGACAAATAAATCAAAGTAGTGTTTTCTGATACAACTACGGCTTTTGACAAAGTTTAACATAAAGGCCTGCTTTATAAACTAAGAAATATTCGCACTGTTGGTATAATGTTGTGACGATTTAAAAATTACCCTTCTAACTGGACTCGAAAAGTTATAATAGACCGTTGCACGTAAGTTCACAAACATGGCAGTGAGTAATCTCTAAAATCTATACTTGGACTACTTTTATTTTTAATTTGTATTCATGACGTCGTCACTGACCAGCTTACGACTGATCATTCTTCGTTATCAATTACTATCGAGGGGTCAACTTTGGCTGCTGATGTTCCGAACGAGCACCTACATAACGCAATTAGTCGGCCAATCCGATTTTAATGCAAACATAAAAGCATGGCCGACAAGAAGGGGGGGGGGCCGGGCCGAACAACACGTTTTAATTTTATAAAAGAAAAAATTTTTTTGAACAAGAACTAGGAAAGGCCCGGGTGTTTTTCACTCCAGGGCCCAGGATCGCTCTTTACGGCCCTACATAATCGAATCAATAACGACGTCCAGAATAGCTCAAAAGAGACATAACCCACCCCATTTAATGAATGATTACAGTTATTAATAATGTCAATTGTCATAAACACCTGGGCTTAACTCGATAAAACCCTATCTTTGCAAACACTTACTCTTTTAATACCTGCAAAAGCGTGAAGAACGACTGCTATATTATGAAGGTTTCGATTTAAACTTGAGAGAAAATCACTGGAGCTTCTTTATTTCAATTTTATAAGATCTCTTTTGGAACATGGTGATACATTTTTGGATAAATGCACTCGGCATAAAAAAGATAAATATAACAGATACACAAATTGAAGCAGGAAGAATCCATTTAATTTGGGAGGGAGGATGAGAACAACATCTACGTCATATTCTAGAATTCGAGAGAAACAACGGGACAGACTGCATTAAGGCGCTACGAACATGGAATGATATCATGTTGTTGTTGTTCTTGTTGTTTCAAAACACGCCAAAGTTTATCTCTTAAACATTTGCGGGCCTTAGTTCCATCAATATACAACTTCGTGACAAATCTAACCTCCAAAGACATTTTCCGGGAGTAACTTTTATTAGAATTCTTTTTCTTAAATCAAAGTCTATTACTGAAACTAATCTTCCACCTTTGAAAAATTGTCGAAACCCGTCATTGTATTCTTTTACGTTGCACTTGAACAGGAATGGAGCAAAAGTCCCACCCTACCGCTATCAAGGTGATTCATTAGCACATATTTTCCATTCAAGACTTCAACTAGGTTGTTGTCATTAAAAGATGATCTATTTAAAAATCATGGCCATTAACCCGTAATTATTCTCGAGGTGAAAACATTTTCTTTTTGACTGGGCCAATTATATTGTTATAAGGAACCGTGCGATAGGCACATTGTACCAACACACACATATATTTTTGTTACTAATGGACAACCCCTTTAATCGCTCTGGTCAGCGCATACATAAAAACGGTGGTTCCAAATGTACACATATTTGACAGGCAGTCAATACACAAAAAGTTTTTCTTCTCTTCTAAAAGTTGTTTTATTTTTATAGATATTGTCTGTAAATGAGTAACTCATAAATGATTTCATCGCAAAATATGCCAAACCTTAATAATTATATCAATGAAGGGATAAAAACTGTACAACGAAAGCATCATAAAACTAGCATACAAGACACCAATCTGATTGAAATGAGATCTTGAGCTTTCAACAAATAGGGGGTAAATCAACCTGTTGCGCTGTAGATGTACGTACCGTCAACTCTCGTCGGTTTCGATTTCAAGCGATGACAGATTTGATTTTGAAAATGATCAACATTTTCGGAAACCAATGATCCCCACCAACACAAAATAAGACCCACTAAATGGTCCTTTAATCAAACGTGTGGAAACAGATCGCTTAGTACATTTTTTTACAGTTTTTTTTTTTTCTTCAATCTGAGTAAAATTTACAAAACTGGGTGTGGCTATACAAAAGAAACATGTGTCTGTAACTTGATTTCTTCTAAACTAGTGCTTTTTTTTTATGTCACCCTGACTATAGTTATTAAATCAAACGTAGTTAGTATCGTAATAAGTTTAAAACGAAAGATGCCGTTTTTGGAGCAGTACCAAAATTAAACTGCTTACGTTGTGGTTAAGAGGACCGAGCCTACAGGACTCACGGTACTAATGATATGGGTAAATGGGAACCAGTCTAGAAATGGGTTAATATTATATATAAAAGGTAGATTAGAGTAAAATGAACATTTTGAGAGCATATCCTAATTGGAACTGACAAAAATAGAGACATTGTTTTCTTTTGATGGAATTTCAGTCCCTTTACAGACTTAAGACTGAAAGACCCTTTACTGAAATCAACGCCTGACTCTATGATGCGGTACTGAAAGCACATGTTTCAAACATGTAGATCCAGAAAATGCCGCAGGTCATACGGTTTTCTTCGCACAAACTATTATCAATGATGTGTCTACTAATAAACATAAGTTTGACCATAATTACTCATAAATTTTAAGATACTGCATTTTTAACATGATGGCGTTTGCATAGGACTGCATTATTAATGTGAGTCTTATGTATATGTTCATGAAATAAATATTTAAAAAAAAGAAGACGAAAAAGAACGGAAGTGAACGTGACAGTTATCTCTGGGAGTGTCTACACGAATGGGTTTGGGACGGCATGGTCGATATATCTGGATCATGTCTGGATACACTGGTTCATTAAGATGCTGTAATCCTGACAACAAGTGTACGTCAGACTTGGCCAACAGTTCCCATGAACGTACCATGAGTTTTGAATTAAAACGGCACTTGAATTAAGCTGGCTAGGTCCCGGGAAAGGGGGTGGGGGTGGTGTGCTTACGCGGAGCCTCAGGGGTAGTCACTAAGGCAGCTTATCAGCTGATATCTGGAAATTCCAGTATATATTTAGCAAACTGGATCATGCAGAAGATTTTCCCAGCTGATTCTACTTCACAAATAGAAAAGGATGCTGTTTGTTTTTCTTTTCTTTTTATTCGGGGAGAGGGAGTTTACAACAAAAAAAAAGGAGAACGAGAGAGGCTTGTTCCCACACCATGGAATGTAAATGGGTAAGGGTTACCGTATGTATCCTAACACAATCAGTTGTGGTCGATGTCCAGATTCATATAAAATGTGTTGTGATTGTAAAGGACTTTTTTTTTATGCGTCATTCACAGAAATATTGTTAAAATCCATAGAAAATACTGAAAATAACTGTATGACGTTTTAATAAAAGAATACAAGTGAAACAAAATATTCTGTTATAAATGGACTGAAATAAATGGACACAACTGGTATCAGTTTTCTAAATTAATATAACATTGCTAATTTAATGGCATGTGTACATTCTAACATAATTTGATTCATGTTAACACAATCCTTATATCTCCACATACCATCTGCACTCGCTTATAAGTCCGTTCCAAGTGCAAACTCTGCACAGACCTAGTTCTGCTGATGTACAATGTGTGTTAGAAGAGATCAACAGAACAAATAACACAGACCTGATCTGTCAGCTCATTGTGCGACGATAGATTAGGGTCTGTGTTTTTGGCAGTGGGATCGTACTCATAAGCGAATACATCAAAATCCATATGGGTGTACACAGCATCACGTATCCATAAATCTTCTACATCTTTTTGTAACAGTGTTACAATGCCCTTACATGTGGTATGAATAAGAAGACGGCACTGCAAAGCTTCACTATTCTGAAACATACTTAGACCCTGCTGTGAGGTCTGGGAAAATTTCCATTCATTCATTTATGTCCGTTTCTACTAGTACCCAAGTGAAATGTGTAACCTCCATTTATTTTATTAACGTAGCTTTCCACAATTTTAAAATGGAGCCCGACACACCCATACGAGAAGGTTCAAGCATAACCACATTAATTTATCTTATGAACTTGAATCACCTTGTACAAACTAAGTGATACATTTCCGAAACTAGGACCGTGTTGATCGTTTCTTTTCTACTCTAAAAGTATGCAAATTGTTTGTGAAGTGAACGTGGGATGGAACTTTCTTCGACTGACGCCCGCCCTACGATAGGGGTTCAAAAAATATAATTCAAAAATTTTAAAAATAATAATAATAATAAATAATAATGTGACAAATATATTTAACTTTTCTGGAGCGGACAACGGCTCATCCTCAATATATGGACTTCTTCATTAAAGAAAATGTAAGGCAAAAACAAAGAAAAGGCCACATAAGAACCTCTTCATTTTATGCTACATTCATTGGTTTGGTTTGGAATGATTTGGTGTTTTACAGCACAGCATCAAAAGAGGGTTATTTAGAGCCGAGGCAACTGAAGCAATCGGTCTTGCCAAAGAATACACCATGGCAGCCAACCAGATGCTGATGGTGTTATTAAACCTGGACCATTTCGTTGGTGAGGGATTGATGCTAACCACTGACTCACCACGGCTCTGTTGTGATATAGTGAAGCTCTAATATATCCAGTTATGAAAATAAATTTCACAGTGATCAAAGCATTTTGACACGAAATGTCATTACCCTAACACTCTGATTTTCATATTTGTACAATTCTAAAAAATCTAAAATTAAACCATGCATTTTGTTACGATTGTTTCATTAAGATTACGTTTCAAAAACATTCAATATATCTTTTATCTGAATGCTATTTAATGTCATCAATGATATTTAAGTAAGCATTTAAAACTGACCATCGATCATTGACCAGTGAACTGTATTAAAAAGTGCCAACTTAAAAACTGTACCTTATCTTTTATAGCATCATTACATAACTGTACATTTCTAAATTGAAAAAAAAAATATTTATATTTGTTGAATTATTTATTTTTATTACATCATAACCTTCGTGCATAAAGAGTTAATGGAACAAGGGTCTGGGGCGGTAGTAAGCAAGGTGGGTACTTTAAAAATATAAAAACTGCACCAACTATTCTCTTTGTAAAACCTTTAGTTACATGCAAAATATCTACGTGAGAAGATTATAAATCTTATATTTTAACATATGTGAAAAGCGTTTCCATACGAAACCAATGTAAACTCACGTGTTTATATGAGTAATGACAGTGGCTTCTTACCATATGAATCTCGTGCCTGCATTTCCACACAAAATCACAATGGAGCTTTGGTCGATTTACTACCACCACGAATGCAAATCACGCACGAGAGAGAGAGAGAGAGAGAGAGAGAGAGAGAGAGATGTGTGTTTTCAGCGTCTTACAAAAATAAAATTTTAACAATAGCGAGAGAGATCCTAGAACCGAAGCCGGTAACCATCTCTTATGATAGAAAAAGGAAAAGGACCCTACCATTGACCATTGTGTCTGACCAAGCCTGCGAAGAGGTTTAGTCTGGGCCAACGGGAAACAATGGAAGATGAATTTTCTGCAGGAATGGTAGCAAGTATCTAGAGCTGTCCACCCTTGCCCCGCGAACTTCCTCTTTGCGGCCCACCCATCAAGGCCTCCCTAAAGAGGAGGGGGGGGGCTCTGAAATCGAGTTGTTGCTTTAGCTAGGGCTGCACGGCTTTAAATAATTTAGTCGGTGGGCCATGAGTGGTCAGGATGATTCTGCGCCGTGGCTGGTTTCGAAGAGTCAGAAGTGGATGCAAGGGACATGTGCTCATAGTCTCTGAAATCCTGAGTAGTTACAGACGGGAAGATCCCTCCAAAAAGAGTCTCAGCCTCCAAGGCTGAGGGGTGGGGG
Organism: Megalonaias nervosa; assembly: GCA_016617855.1. Lineage (NCBI taxonomy): Eukaryota > Metazoa > Mollusca > Bivalvia > Unionida > Unionidae > Megalonaias > Megalonaias nervosa. Next base: position 56,433 of record JAECUM010001689.1, on the reverse strand, counting down.
GTGGGAAGCTCTGGTAAGAAGTTTGAAGAGTCCACTATCACGTTTCTGTGGAGGCGGAGAAGCTCCAAAGACATGGCCATGGACAAGGATAGCGCATGCCAAGAAGATTTTGCCACTGCTTCAACCAAACGATGGAGAACCATTGGAGGCAGAGCTACCGCCTTCAACAGGGTGAACGAGACTGCTGAAAAGAGGCCAGAATGCGAGGCTGCAGCTACTAATGTTCTAGCCATATGTTCTAAGAATTCCAGTGTTTTCACTGGAAGGCAAGCCCAGATCCCCGTAGAAATACCCACTTGAGCTGCTTCAGCGTCCAAAGTGGAAGTTTTAGTGGGCTAGGATGGAGTATAAACCTTGTAGCCAGAAACAGCTACCATAGATCGTAACGTAGCGGGGGGACAGACCATCCCCTAAGTTGTCTAGCAAAAGCTTGGCACTTGCCAAACCTTTCAGAAAGCTCACTGATTGTTACTGATTGAGGAAGGAGCAAGAGATCTGGTCGAGAGTTTGTCCCAGAAAGTTTCTCCAAACTGGAAGGAATTTAAGAGTCACCAGAACCTGAAGGTTTGGGACACAGATCGTTAGGAAAGTGACGGAAAACTTCATCCACCGCTTTATCAAACGACCAAGATTCCTCCCGTTCTGCTTCCTTAACGGAAGGTTGAGAAAGTGTAGGGGACCCGCAGCGATAAGGTACGACACCTGCCTGCTCTGAGTCAAACTCGCTGGTTTAAAAGGGGACAGAAAGGATATCTTCATCCTGAACTCTCTCCTGAAAGGCAGGACCAAGTGACCCAGTGTCTCTCTGTAAGCGGAGACTTGGAGGGAAGAGTAACTTGATCTGGAAACTCCTTCCGCGTGGAAAATAAATTGCATAAAGCATTTGCATCTACTGCTGGTTTAGGGCAATTTTCTGTCCGCTTGGAGAGTTTGGGGGAAGAAGGTCTAATCCCTCCCTCTTTTCTGACCCAACCGCTTAAGACGAAGTAGCTCCACGGTCCGCAAGCACGACCTTGATACTATGCGGTCCAGGTCCACGGCTGCGTGTAAGGAAGGGGCCAATCGCTAATCTGCAGCGGAAAACCCCCAGATTCCATAGTGATTTAGAGGAATAATAGTCAACATGAATGTCGATCCTACCTCCTGCCCTAATCTGCCGTTTGTGAGTCGATTCCCAGTCTCCTGTAGATTGAAATGGTAGCCTACAGCGAGGAGGGACCCAGCCTGATATTTATCTCCGTACCATATATGCTCTAGTAAGATCCATCCCCAGATCTAATAATAGAGTTGGATCTGTGCACCACCATTCTTTGGGGATTAGACCATGTCGGCAACAACGGGTCCCTGGGACTGAAAGGGTGCTGCACCAACCACTTACAGGAGGCGCGACTCACAATCAGCTCTTACCGCGCTTTGGATCAGAAGAGGGTGCATCCCCACCCTTTCGTGTGTGGGGGAAGGGGTGCGCAACACGCTCTTTTCCATTTTGGACGCGAGAGGGTGTTGCTCATCCTGAAAGGCGGGCATGACTCACTCTCTATCCTAAAGAGATGGTACTGCTTCTCGCTCTCGGAAGGGTGTGACTCGCTCTCTGCCCTCACCGAATGAGGACAGTGCTTCTCCCCCTCTCGAGAGGACGCGACTCACTCTCCATCCGTTTATATCGTCACTTAGTGGACGCCCACTAATCCAATAAGTACCCAATAAGATGTGAGTAATCTTTCTCTACAACCAAATGGACTCAGAGTACAAGAACATGGAAAACTCATACAAAGGCAGCGATACCGTCTTCCTCGCTTGGTAGATTTGTATGTTCTTCGCTAGATCCCATATCTCGTCAGACCAAAGGCTACAAAATGGACAGATGTCCGACCTCTTCAAGTGTGTACATGATAAATAAGTGGGGGGGGGGGGTCCCCACGGAGATTTCTTGTGGCCACATTTACCCAGGCCTTACTTAGACATTGTTCCTCAAATAAAGATGCTGAAGATCTGATACAAAAAAAACTTCAAAATTTGTATGCACTAGGTAAAGCGTGGAGGTTATGATTGCTAATTATACGGAAAAGTTTAGAGAAGTCTATCCGAAACTAAAAATAAAAAGAAACAATTTGTTGCTGAAAAATCTGAAATTGTGGTCCATCTGTGATCAATAATCCATCTATGTACAGCACTTAAGAAACTGTTTATTTACCCAGTAATTCAATGTTTTATAATATATCTACCATCCATTTTTAAAAAATGCTGGCACATATTTACAAAGGAAATATTTGAAAAAATAATGTGTATTTAGCTGGGGATACAACTTTTAAAAAAATAAAGGCAAATGGGCCTAATTTAATTGATTGAATGCGGCACCTTCGTTAGCCACGGTTCCTTTATGCCGCATCGAATGATATTCACATACCCGAAGCACTAACATATCTCGTCGATCCGCGAACGTCTATACAGGTTAACAGATCGGAGATGCAAAGCGACGTGCTAAAAACGTCAAAGAGATATCATTGCACTGAATGAGAATGTTGAAGCTAACTTCAATAAAGTCTGTGATCAGCGGAAACGTTTCTTTTAAGTCGGATCTTTACTGAGATATAAAATGCGAAAAATGTTATTTCAGTTTGGTTGGAATAGTGTTCATGTGTGATTCAGTTTTTAAGTCTACGATTCAGGAAGCATTACACTATCAACAAGCAGGGCCCAGCAAAACTAAATGTCAAAACTCGAGGTTGACGGAGTTTTACTTTGCCAAGCACTGCAGCAAGGAGGGAGGGTGGCATTTAATTCATGCACATACTGCAAACATATCTACATTAGTCATTCTAAAGTATGCGATGTCCGTCTGAACACAATCTGCATGTAGCATATTCGACATGAACATTCAAATTAGTATTTTTTCCCTTTGTATGTGTATTAATGTTTTGAACAAACAATGTTTTTATTTTATTTTTCCGATTTGAATTTCCAAACATTTTCAATAGGTTTATATGAAAAGATAGCTTATTCTCAGTTCGACATAGCTTTTTTGGTAGCATGCACTGACCACTCCCACCCCACCCCTTGGGACCTTAAAACACTATTAGAGTCTCAAAAACACCCAAAAACAACAGTGTCTGGGAATATGGCAGGTATGATAAAACACATGGAGGAGCTATTTGTCTTTTACTGTACACACCTCTGTGGAGACCTAAACATGTCACCAATAATAACACTGTATGATTTAATATTCTGACATCATTCCACAGTGTGCAGTCAATGGGTGAACTAGATGTTCACATGCTACAGTTCCTGGTAAACAGAAAGCTACGGTGTACAAACGACAAATTTTTTCTTTATTTCTCATGCTAAAATAGAAATAATAACTTCCAAAAAGTCTGTTTCAAAGCATAAATACCTGTTTTCCACGTTACAGTGTTTGTATTTCTATAATACTCTTACCCTGGAATGCCAATGTATTAAAATGGCAACACTGAAAACGTATTTTATCTACTAAGCAAGATATGTCCCATCCAGTCACATTATCCTGACACCAGGCCGACCAGTCCTATCACTAACCTCTTAATGCTGAGCGCCAAGCGAGGCAGCCGTTAGTACCATTTTTATAACTCTTTGGTATGACTCGGCCGGGGTTCGAACCCGCGACCTCCCACATCCGAGGCGGACGCTCTTAACCACTACGCCACCGGAACAGTCCTGAAAATTGCCGATTTTTTTCCTAAATCAATGGCGATAAATGGAGCACCCAGTAATTTATCAAAGAATGGTATAAAAACCAACAGCAACTACGTTACTTCACTTATTTTGTTTCAAAATTTAATTTTTCTTCGTCTTAGCATTTGTATGGGATTAGCAATTGTCGCACATAGCCCGCCCCCTTCTCCCCACTCTCATATATATATATATATATATATATATATATATATATATATATATATATATATATATATATATATAATGAGATATACTTGTTTGTATTAATATTACAATGCAACTGTTCTCTTGCTGTATATTTATTAGCTATTGAATTATATGTTTATTTCAACTGTACTTTATGTTACTGGTCAATAAGAACAAATTTCCTGTCCTCCGAAATGACTGTGGTCACTCTAAATTAGCTAATTTACTTCAGAAATAAGGGCACTGGTAGACTTTCAACCTGCGTTTTGTTTTGACTTGCGTAGAAAATTTAAAATATTTCATTTCAGCACAATACCAAACATATGCTTAATACAAAATATGATTTATGAATGATTTCACACTATTTCTGATGGTGAGAAATAAACAAACGAATGTCAATATGACCATACGTCGACCCCCTTAATTGAGGTCTCAATTAGTTCATATCTTGAGAAAACCTTTGATGAGAGGGTTGAAATATTTTGGCCCTTGAAGAGTAAATATGTTCCTTGTTTGTAATTAGCAAGTTGAACTCACAGCAATGGACAACTGACATTTATGTGGTTTATTCAGCTGTAATTAAAATGTGAAACTAACTTAGTTCCCACAAATGCAAAGTTTACACTACCAGATTCCATATGGGCTGATGGTTTGAAATAAGACTCTCTCATGCCACGGTGTTCGACAATTCCATCGAAAACAGACGAGTGATCTTGTTAACAAAATTACTTTATGGCCAATAAATTCTTTTACCACTGGAAAATTCTGACCTTTACACCGACACTAGACAGGTGGGAGATTTTGTTGTTATATTTTCATAGGATTGGAATGACCTTTGTGTACTGAATTATAAGATTCATTCAGAGCGCAAAACTTGGCAGCCCATAATCCAAGTGGTTTTAGATGAGTTTGGGGGTGTATTCTATGACCCATGACCCTTTCTGGGTTAAACTTCTGGGAAACCCCTTGAAATGGATGACAAGTGGTGAAACGTGAGATGTTTGTGCTAGTAGTAGCTGTCACTCCGCTGTTGAAGGAGTAACAGTAGTGCACATGTACATGTCGGGGGGGGGGGGGAGGAGGGCAGTTTGAAATGAACCAGACCTCTATCTGACATTTGATTGTCAATATTAACTTCATCATCATGGATGAAAATTAACCAGGCAAATTCAGAGAATAATGTACTCTTGAGTTATGAAATTTTGAGTTACTCTGAAATAATAAGACGATTTCAAAGGATTTCTAACCTTTTTGAAGACAATGGTGTTAACTGGAGATAATGTTACTGTATAGTTAATTAGTTTTCCAGAAGTTTTATTTTTCCCATATTTATGATCAATTATTTCCACACAAACAATAAAATATCCTTACAATTTTTATAAATAATTATGTATGTTTTTGTGTGTGTTTGTATTTTCAACGTAGCTTTAACAATTTGAGTCACATGACTACGATGTAGGTAGTGTGGCAGTTTATAGTGATGTCTAGCACTGGGGCATCATGCCGCAAACATGTTGTCCCACCCAGTCACGTTATCCTGACATTAGGCCGTCCAGTCCTATCAACCTCATAATGCTGAACGCCAAGCGATACAGCTGTTAGCATCAGTTTCATAAGTCTTTGGTATGACTCGTCCGGGGTTCAAACCAGTACAATAATAAAATAATAATAATAAAACCTAATATTCGCTAGAGAACAGGATAGATTTAACACAGCACAAAAATGTAGTAAAACTGGAAGCAAACAAATAACCTGTTGTAACCAGCGAAATTGTTACAGCATTCATTTTCACACCAATAATATATCATCATCATCATCAAGTAATTGATGGCTTTGTTTTCCTGTCTAGAAACTGGCAAAATTTCTTCTCCAAGAAGATAGAGATCTTTTATTCATTTAGAGGTTAAAAATGTAGTTTTAACACAAAATCTTCATGTAACGTGACTTGCATTGTTTAAATATCTTTTATAGCAATCAATATTGTGTACAACTTACTGCGTAGAGGAAAATGTTTGACAAAGATATTTTGTATTCCAAATTTGAAATTGTGGAGCTTTCCAACATTTACTGAAAGCTCCATCTATACTTACGTACAAAAGAAAAATCGTTCCTAATGTATACAAAATATGAAATTGTGGACCTTTCTAACATTTACCCAAAGCCCAATCTACATTCATTTATGTAAGAAAATCTTTCCTAATGTATATAATGATTTGACCTTGAAAAATTGAAAGATCCAAAAGTCGCAGCAGCCTTCCAAGCAATGATAGGTCATAAATTTCCACCTTTGATAACCCTGGACAGCCAAGACACCGACCTAGAGTCCTTAACAACCACATTCGACACAGCTGTGACTAGCACAGCTAACGAGATCATTGGCAAATATCGTCGAATAAAGAAAACTTTTGTCACAACAGATGCCCTTGAACTATGCGACAAATGAAGAGAACTGAAAAGGAGAAAAAGAGGTCATGAAGAAGCTAGCAAATACAGAGAGATAAACAACATGATCAGGAAAAGCATGAAAAAGGCAAAGGAATCCTGGATAGGAAGACAATGCTGCAAAATCGAAGACAGTCTCAGTAGAAATGACAGCAAAATGGCATATCAACTGGTGAAAGATCTCAACAACCCATTGTTACGTGTAGGCTCGTACAAAAGTAACAAAGAAAATGGTGAAGCCAACAAGCTTTGTAAAATTTAACAAACTAATTTATTTCTCTAGAAAACAAGGTAAAAATGTGAAAAATTTAATTTCTTAGAGAAATAGCACACTGGATAAGCAACACCATTTCTATCTTCTTGAATCAATACTGCTCCAACCCCAACATCACTCGCATCAACAGACAGTTTAAAAGATTGACTGAAGTTTGGACCTGTAAGAACTGGTGCACTTTTAAGTATGGCCTTTAACTTGTCAAAAGCCTCCTGACATTTTTCAGTCCAAAGAAACTTGTTTTTCTTGCTCAATAAATTTGTCAGGGGTTCAGCAATATTAGAAAAATTGGAACAAAATTTCCGATAGTATCCAGCCATACCCAAAAACCGCATCAGATGCTTTTTACTGACAGGCACAGGGAATTCAGAGATAGCCTTGACCTTAGCATCTATAGGTTTAACTTGTCCATGTCCCACAATACGTCCTAGAAAAGTTACACAAGCACGGTAGAACTCACTGTTAGATAAATTGATTGTCAAACTTGCATCGGTGAGTCTGTCAAAGAATTTCCGAATTGTTGCTAGATGTTCTTTCCAGGTGTCGTTGTAGATGATGACATCATCGATGTAAGCATCACAATTATCTAGACCAGAGGTGATCATATTCATCAAACGTTGAAAGGTATTTGGAGAACCCTTGATCCCGAACGGCATTATTTTATATTGACTGAGTCCATCTGGAGTCATAAATGCCGAAATTTCCTTTGCCCTTTCCGTTAGTGGAATTTGCCAAAATCCTTTCAGAAAGTCAAATTTGGTGATATACTTGGCATTTCCAATTTTATCAATACAGTCATCGATTCTTGGTAATGGAAATGAATCTGCTTCTGTCACACTGTTCACCTTCCTATAATCAGTGCACATACGGAAAGTTTTATCTGGTTTCGGAACAAGTATACATGGTGAACTCCAGTGACTTTTACTGGGCTCCATGAAATCATTCTCCAGCAAATACTGAATTTCTTCTTTCAAGTATTCCTCTTTGAGAGGGTTCATCCTGTATGGGTGTTGTTTCACAGGTTTAGAATTCACAATTTCAACGTCATGAAAAATTTTGTTTGTCCTCGTAGGAATATCTGGAAATAAGTGCTCATATTCAAATAATAACTGTTGAAGTTCATTCCTTTCTTGTTGTTGCAAATGTAAGAGTTTCTGGTCCAGATTTTTCATAATTTCCGAATTCCGAAGATTTGTCGCTCCAAAATCAGTAGAGTCCGATTGAATTCCTTCACTTAAATCGTCAGTGAGTGGGACAGGTACAACTAAATTAACTGCATGATTTACCTGGCTATCTCTCTCAATATACTCCTATAACATGTTAATGTGGCAAAGTTGTTTTTGTTTTCGCCTCCCAGGAGTATTTATGATCTAATTTAAATCATTTACTTTCTTTTCAACCGTGTACGGACCATAATACTTGGCATGAAGGGGATTTTGTGGAATGGACAAGAGAGCCAGAACTCTATCACCAGGCTGAAAACTTCTTTCCTTTGAGTTTTTATCATATCTTAATTTCATTTTTGACTGAGTAGAGTGCAGATTCGCTCTTGCGACCTCACAAGCCATTGACAACTTATATTTAAAATCAGAAACATAGTCAAGAAGATTAAGTTCAGTATCTTCAATAGAAAGAAGTTTCTCTTTCAACAACTTTAATGGTTCACGCAGTGTCCGAAAACTAGTTCAAAGGGACTCAATCCTAAAGATTCTTGAATTGACTCCCTAACAGCAAACAAAAGTAAATCAATGCCTTCATCCCAATCTTTACCAGTATCAAAGAATCATATTCTTCAAAGTCTGATGAAATCTTTCTAAAGCCCCTTGGCTCTCAGGGTGATAGACAGAAGATTTGAATTGTTGAATGCATAATTCATACATAACTTGCTGGAAAATTCCAGACAAAAAATTTTACCCTTGATCAGATTGGACAGATTTGGGAAGGCCAAATTGAGTAAAAAAAACTTTATCAAAGCTTTTACTATAGTTTTGGTTTTAATATTCCTCAAAGGAATTGCCTCTGGGAATCTTGTTGACGCACACATAATGGTCAACAAGTATTGGTTGCCTGACTTGGTCTTAGGTTAGGGACCAACACAGTCTACCATAATTCTGCTAAATGGTTCGTCAAATGCAGGAATAGGTTGCAGATGAGCCTTAGGTATCTTCTGATTGGGTTTTCCTACCATTTGACAAGTATGACAAGATCTGCAGTATTTACAAACATGACTTTTGATCTTTGGCCAATAAAAGTGAGCCAAGATCTTGTGATAAGTCTTATTAATCCTTAAATGACCAGCCAGAGGAGTTTCATGGGCCAAACTAAGTATTTCCTGTCTGTAAGATTTTGGAACTACAATTTGATAGTTCACTGACCATTCGTCACCAGCAGGTACCTCGGAAGGTCTCCATTTTCTCATAAGAATTCCATTTTTAATGAAATAACAGACAGGTACTTCAGTGGCTTCAGTTTCACTAATGACCCTTTGAAACAAACAGGAGATCTCAGGATCTTTTTCCTGTTCGACGACAAGTGATTGTCGTTTGTCACCCTGATTAGGAAATAAGAGAATAAGTAGTTAAAAGAGGATCACTGTGATCAATACCTTCTGACTGATCCAAACACGGAGTGAAAGTGACCTCATCAAAAGCCTGACCAATACATGTGTGAGCTAAAGGAATATTTTCCTTATCGAAATCATTCTCAAGAGCTTTCTTTGCCATAGCTCTAGTAACTGCACAAGCTAGGTATAAATCTTCTCAAAAAAAGGCAAAGTACCTGATAATAAAAGACTTTGAGGAGCTCCTGTATCCCTTAAAATTTTAATAGGGATAGGATTGGCCAAATCACCCAAGAGTGATATAGAACCCTTCGACATGAATGGTTCATAATTCTCCATAATAAAATTAGACTGGGGTTTATTAGACCCAGCAAATGTATTGCTTTCAATACATGACCGTGACCTTGGCCTCTTAGAAATAAGAGCATTTGAAATAGGTCTATCTTGATTCTGATGCTTATATTTCAATCTGAAGCAATCAGAAATAACGTGTCCTTTCTTCTTACAATAGATACACGTAGGAAGAGACAAGTATTTTGAATCAAGCTAATCAGAAGCTTGATTTTTAGAATTTGTGCCAGATTGAGTTTTAGAAGGAGTCGTATTAGGCTGAAATGCCTTTTTCCAGTAGACTGCTGAGTGTAAAACCTGCCTACAACAGGAACTTTATGAGTTAAGAAATACTCATCAGCAGCACAAGCAGCATTTTCCAAGGTTTCGATCTTATGCTTGTCAAGATAAGTCTTAATCTCGCTATGGACACAGTTCCTGAACTCTTCAAGTAATACAAGTTGTTTGAGACTTTCATAGTCTTGTTCAACTTTCTTGGCTAAGCTCCATCAATCAAATAACTGCTCTTTTTCTCTTGCAAATTCGACATGAGTTTATCCAGCTTCTTTTTTATAGTTCCTAAATTTTTGTCGATAAGCCTCAGGGACTAACTCATAACCCTTGAAGATGCATTCTTTAACCAAATCATAGTAGGCACTTTCATGAACTGACAGTGAATGGTAAATATCACTAGCCTTACCAATAAGTACACACTGTAGTAATTGAGTCCAATGCTCCCTTGGCCATTTCAAATTTTCAGCAATTTTTTCAAAACGAGGAAAATATTTGTCTACTTCTTTTTCTCTAAAAGGGGGCACTAACCTGACATTCTTTGTAATATCAAAACCTGAATTTGTATGTGATGTGGAAATTTGCCTTTCACTTGCCAGCTCTATTTCTTTTAACTTAATTTGAAATTCCCTTTCATCCTTCTCTCTTCGCAACTGCATCTCTCTCTCTCTCTCTCTCTCTCTCTCTCTCTCAAACTGTAACTGCATTTGTTTCTCTCTCTCCTCTTTTTCATATAGCATTTGTTTATCTTTCTCTCTCTCCTGTCTCTCTCTCCTCTTTCTCAAATTGCAAATGCAATTGTTTTTCTCTCTCCTCTTTTTCCAATAACATCTGTTTTTCTTCTTCTTGTAAATGCATTTGTTCTTTCTCTTTCTCCAATTGTAAATGTATTTATTCTTTCTGTAAATGCATTTGTTCTTTTTCTTTTTCCAATTGCAGCTGCATTTGTTTCTCTCTCTCTCTTTTTCCAATAACATTTGTTTTTCCTCTTTATCTTTCTGAAGCTCCACCTTCCTTAACTCTAATTCCATCTTGTATTTTAATTTCAATTCCTTTACTTTTATGTCAGAGTCTGATACAGACTTTCTGATCGAACCCAAAACACTTTTATCGAAAACATTTTTTTCTACCAAACACTGGATCAAAATGTTTTTTATTTCTTGCTTCGTTAAGGAAGATTTTGCCTCAGAAAGATCATATTTTCTGGCAAGTTCAAACAATTCATCTTATTTCAAACTATCCAACTGCTTCTGAGTAGGATTAGAAAGAAAAGTCTCCACTTTTGATGACATTGTGAAAAAGCCTGTTGATTTCACTAAAAAGTTCAAACAAAATGTGAAATAATACTTGGGATTTTAAAAATTCTGAAAACTTGGGTAATTCAAGTTTCAAAAACAATTTTCTGAAATATTTTAGCCAAAATTCATATATCCCGGACGAGCCCCCAATTTTCTTTGTTATGTGTAGGCTCATACAAAAGTAACAAAGAAAAGAGTGAAGCCAACAAGCTTTGTAAAATTTAACAAAATAATTTATTGCTCTAGAAAACAAGGTAAAAATATGAAAAAAGACTTACGGTTTGTGAATCTAATCCAAAAATTAATCCTAGAATTTAAAAATATAAGTCCTATCACTAACACGTTCTAAATAAATCAAAGTTCGAATCCCAATGAAGTTCCAAGATGGAAGGAGATGATGTCCTCTATAACCTGTCCTGTGTTGTTGTGTCAACAGTTCCTTGTTGAATTTTATGAATCAAGAATAATATTCCGGCTTTAGAATTCCGAATAATTTCCACTACATGCCTTTGTCCAAGAATTTTTATGAGCACTGGTATTTTCCAGGGAATATAAATTGTTAAATCCAAAAAATAGAAGAATTTAAATCAAACTGGCATCAACAATAAAAACACCTTGAGCTCTGAAGGTGTAAATTCCGACTGACTATTTCACTATAAAATATCTGGTTTAACCCTTAACTAAAACGCAGTTTAGACCCGATGATGGGTCACGTGATCACTTAGTCCGAACAACGCAGTAAAATAATATGTCAATTAGCAAGTAGGCTATTTACAGGTTCGATTGTACTGAACAAATCTTACTGTAAGATTCAATAATAATAAAAAAACTATTTACAATAGAGTTGACACGCAAGTCAAGTATGACCTTGATTATGGCCAATGATTTTCACTCTGTGTTTACAAATTCTGAATCAAGGTCAGGAATTAGGCCAGCAAAAATTAAATGTAGCAACACTACTGCGTTTTAATCAGGCTAAAAAGAACTGAATTTTCTGAAAAAAATGTCAACTCCAGTGAATAAAGTTATCATAAAAATAAAATAAAAAAGAATTTAAAACTAACACACAATTAAAATACATATAAGTAACACCATAAACAAAGGAAAACTACCAAAATCCAAGACAAATCAGGAAAATGCCTCACAGAAGATCAAGATATCCTCAAGTGATGGACAGAATACTGCTCAGAATTGTACAATCATAAGACCAAAGGAGACCTAGCAGTACTAAATTGCCCTCAGGCACAAGAAATTGATAACATCCCCATTCTTCGGGAAGAAGTAGAAATTGCAGTTAGGTCACTAAAGAAAGGAACGTCAGCCGGCATTGACAACATACCAGCTAAGCTCATTCAAGTAGGAGGAGAAGAGATAGTCACAGTCCTAACAACAATCTGCAACAAGATATGGCAGACAGGGGAATGGCCCACCACATGGGTCGACGTGCTCTGCAAGAAAGGAAACCTACAGCTATGCCAAAACTACAGAACCATATGTTTGATCAGTCACCCGAGCAAAGTCATGCTGAAGATAATTCTCAACAGACTAAATCCTCAAGCAGAGAAAATTACTGCTGAAGAGCAGACAGGCTTCCGAGCAGGAAGGAGTACCACAGAACAAATCTTCAATTTCAGACTCCTTTGCGAGAAATAACTTCAGCATCAGCAGAATCTATACCAGGTCTTTATAGATTTCAAAAGGCCTTTGATAGTGCATGGCATGCAGCCTTATGGGCAACTATGAGGAAGTACAACATCCGCTCAAACCTGATGCAGGTTGTTGAGTACCTCTATGACAAAGCCACCAGTGCTGTCCTCATCAATGGCAGCAGTGGAGATTGGTTTCGAACAACAGTTGGAGTCAGACAGGGATGTATACTGTCACCTATACTCTTCAACATTTTCCTGGAAAGGATCATGGAGGATGCCTTGCATGACCACAAGGTCACTGTCAGCAGATGATATTGATGGTTTAGCAGGAGATTAAAAAAAGAACTGGATGACTTGGCTGAACGCCTCGACACAACATCCACAGTATGGAGATTAGTGCCAAAAAAACCAAATTGATGACAAACAACACCAATGGCATCAGTGCAAAAAGAAACTCTATGGTGATGTACCACCAGAGAAAATCTTGGGTTTTTAGGGGCTGTGTTTATATAAGACACTTTTAATATACATGTTACAGGTTTTATGTGTTATTGTACCATTATCTTTTATTTTAAATGTTTTACATAATTTTAACATCTTTACATTTCTTCTTGTGTTTACAATATTTGAACGGGTTTATCTTCCTAAATTTTTGTTCATTTTCTTAAACTTTACCTTTAGTTGGCACTATGTAGTCACTATCGTGCTGAAGTGCTGTACAAAGCTACCGCATACATATGTCAGACTGTGAGTACAATCAAAGTAGTAGTTTCTGCAACATTTGGCTCCAAGTCACCATATATTTCAAGTACTGTATTCATGGCTGTGGGAATGTCCTACCCCCATAATGTATCATAATACAGCTGCTACTGCATCACACCCAACCCAAAGGACTCACAGTACTAATTATACAGACAAATGGGTGAAGATAGAGTATATGTGGGCTTGGATGGCCATGATTGGTTGATAACGAAAAGTCAGCTAGTAGTAAAAGTAATCTTTAGAAACTTATCCAAGTTGTAACTAAAAAACAGAGATAAGGTTCTATGAGTGGAATTTCAGTTCTTTGAAAGGCTTGGCTTGGAACATTCATTACTGAAATTAAAACCTGATTCTTTAGGTACGGAATTGAAAACATGTTTCACACACATGAAGAATGGATTTATACTGAGATATAGAGGTCTAATAATGAACATTTAGAAATTAACATAACTGAATTATAATATCATGGTGTTTCCATAGGATTACAGTGGGAGCTAAATTAGTACTGCGAGTCCCAAAAACCGTTCCCTTAGCAATAGTTGTTAATCAGATAAACTGGGACTAAACATGATTGACTGACATTTCAGTAGAAGACAGCTTGCGTGAAATAAATGTAACTATCATTTATGATGAAAAACGAGAGGAATGGGGAGCAATTTACTCACATAAATATACCCTCCCCCACTACTAAAGCACAACCCTACCTCAGTGATATGTACGGGTCTAAAGTTTAAAAAAAACTCATCAAAAAATTGTGCAAGAACAATGAATGATCAACATGCATATCTTTTGATCATGACCATAATATGTACGAAATTTCACAGCAATCTACAAGAAACTGCAAAAGTAGTTGTATTCACAAACTTGGTGGGGGGGGCTATAGATGCTTCACAAGATTATGTTATATATTTTATTCAGCTGCCAAGTCAAAAAGACCAATAACTAATACAAATTATAATCAGACACTAACTTGTAAATAGTTGCATCTTTAACTGTAATTAGTTTGAGTTCAAAAGATTCTGTCACACATTTCATCTGGCTCCAAGCAAAACAAAAAGGCAAAATCTCAATAAAAATGACAAGAGCACTTTAGTTTGTTGACATAAAACATCTTCAGATGATGCCTATGACATACACGGATGATGCCTATGACACACACGGATGATGCTTATGATATTTCTCAAGGCTCACTGATATCCAATTAACTCTGAGATACTATGTACATTCACAAGATTCTGTTATTCACTACATCCAGCTGCAAGGAAAAAAGGCAATACCTCTTAAAAACATTTGCAGGTACAAAGTTATGTGTCAATATTGTTATGTATATCTACACTGTGTGTTTGGCTTAAGTCCATGATTATAGACCGTAAGAGTAATTTTTGTATATGATTGTAGATTATATTTTAAGATAATTATCACTTGCAGGTAAACATGTTTACTGGGATCTAAGTTCTGGATATTGGTTTTCCCCTTGGAAATTCATGGTATACCTGAAATCTGCCATGTTCTTTACCAAAATCTGAGACCTGACATTGTTTACAACTTAAAATGTTCTAGGAATGAACTTCTGACATTCATTCTGGTCTTCTTATTGTGTCTTAGTATTTTATATTAAGATTGTTTACATCAGAATTATTTATTCTATCTTAACATATATATAGTGGAATCAGTGTTTCAGTAGTTTCTGTTAAAATTTGAAAGGATTTATTTATTAAAATTATTTGTTGAAGTTCTCACTAATACTTCTGGACTAAATCGCTTTTTGCGGATTATTGTGAATTCATTCAAGGACATTCTGGATTATATCAATGTATTACATCAAGACTGTTAGCACATCAAGCTATTCCAGACTATTAGTACATAAGCACATTCATGATTGAATTCACTCTGAACACCACTTGAATTCATTTGGAATATGCTATACTTTTGGACTTCTGATTGAACTTTTAGGACTATTTTGGGATTTAATTCACAATACATGTACTGTAAATTCTTTTAAAATATTCACTTTGTATTCTACAGAAATAAATTATATGTTGAATTTTACTAGACTTGTTTGTTTTTACTCTTTTCTGTCACTTGTATAAGACCATGGAGTCATGACAATATGTGCATCTTTATGTGATGACCATTATATCTACAAAGCTTTAGAGCAATCCATCAAAAACATAATCCTATCATACACTGCAATCATCGGCTAGATCTAGGAGATACCAATATAAAAAGTCATCCTCCCTATTTACCAATCAAATTACAGTTTCACATTCAATAAAGTGAAAAACATCATTCGGAACACTAAGACAAAATGCAAAGTTTCATCCGACTGGTAACTAAAAAATAAATGGAACTGTCGGGGGGGTGGTGAAGATGTGTGATCTCCCCTCAATTTGATTAAAAAAGATTCAACTCTCCTACATGAAGATCTGACATCGACTGCTTAGTGGTCATGTTCAGGTGACCTATGGTATTACCATAATTGCCAATTTTATCAGCCAATCAGATGAAGTCTTAGGTCTTCGAGTTTCAGAGACTGAGAAGTATAGTTCAGAAAGCTGCATTTTCATTGGCTAACTGAAAGGTCACCAGAACATGAACCCTAAGCGGTCACTGTCAGACCCTCACCCAGGACAGTGCAGATCTGATTTTAATCAGATTGGATCTCCACTACTCCTTATGGGTTTTGGTTATTGTTATCTAAGAGATGATAGGCCACAACATCATTGCCTGGATCAAATAAATAATACAATATGAAATTATGGATTGAATAAGAGACCTGAGCATAGATATAGAATAAAATAACATGAGCCCCCTTATGTAAAATACAACAATTTTATCAATTACATAAACAAAATGAAATAAAACATGACTTGTGCATATTCAGATCACGACCATAATAGTTACTGTTTCACAGTGATCCAGTAAAAGCTAAGACAAGTGGCATTCACAAGATTTTTTTCCATACACTGAATTCAGATGCAAGTCAAAAAGGGAAATAACTCTTATAAAGACTGCATGCACAAAGGGAGTTATTGCTATGCCTATCTTTAGGTGATGTATAGTCTCATAGCAATCCATCCAAAACTGTGAGACTATTCATGCTAAAAAGATTGTGTGAAAGAAAGAATGATTGACAGATGGACTGGCTTAAGGATTGCTGCAAAATAGATAAATGTGTAAAATTCTCTGCAAAACAGATAAATGTGTAAAATTCTCAATCAAAATTTGTGTAATATTAGAGTTTATAATTTGAACCAAATAAAATAAGAACTTAGATCTGAGTTTGTATCAACTGCAGAACAAAAAAGGTTCAAGTCCCAAAAATTCATTAGTTTATAAAAGATTGAATTATGCCACAAAAGCATGAAAATTTTATCCAGATAATTTAATCAGGTCATCTAAATATACATGCAAATTAACACAGCCAATTTCATTTGTCTAACTTGAGTGGATTGTGCTAAAATGTACTAACAATGTTTACATGCTAATACAGTTTTATACAAAAAGTCTAAGCTCAAAAATTTGTGTAAACATTTCTAAAAATTGATCTAATAATAATGAAAACTTTACCTGGTCATGGACATAATAAGACCATAACATGTCTACCAAATTTTACCTTTCTACTTCGTTATTTTTACATAACTGTGCTTACAAAAGGTTTTTATCTAATGATCAAAGTCTAAAGTAAGTTAAGTTAACAAAATGTGTTTATAAAAAAAAAAATTGGTGCAATGGCCTGAAAATTGAACCATGTCATCCACTTATAACTAGAATAATACATGAAAACATTTCTGGGTCCAAATTTAATACTTTTTCTGCTAACGGATTAAGGCTGGTCTTAAAGACATGTACAAACAACAGCTAAACAAAAATGTCCTCATCAATTATGGGGGGAATGGAGCATTAAAAATACCATTCAAAATAGAACGAAAAAAAAGAAAACAATCCAGATGGTGCCAGAGGTAGCTATGATAGCTGATAATATGATATATCATAAATCTCGAAGTACAGTACTTGAAGTTATTAGAGAAGGAAAACAAAACTACAAGTGTGATGGACTCACAAAGCAGGAAGAAATTGTTGTATAAAAATACCCTTTCCTTCCAATGACAGACAAAGGAAGCTGCTAAGCTGTCTACAATTACACAGAAACAGATACAAAATCTATTCATACCAAACAATGTGTAATATACATTTTGGGATACAATTACACAGAAACAGATACAAAATCTATTCATACTAAACAAATGGACAACACACATTTTGGGATACAGTTACTCTAATTTTCTGTGCATGCTCCATTACACAGCTGAATGTCAATACTGACTAGGATTAAATTATTACTTGACTTTACCTGCAAAACATTTGGGCATTAAATTACCATAAGTACTGGCTTATAAGTTGAGTCTAACTGCAAACAACAAAGATCCTCATCTGCCATTGCATAATGCGCATGCAGATCAGGGTCTATACTGTTTATTCTACTAATTACTCCTAACAAACTGCACAGACCCAGATCTGCAAGCACATTATGTGACGGCAGATCAGGGTCTGAATAGTTTGCAGTTAGAATTGTCTTATAAGTGAGTACATATGGTACTAACTCGGCTATCATTTGATTGGAATGAGGAGATATTTGGTGTAAGCCAAAATTTTATACCATATGTACACACTTATAAGTCAAGTCCAACTGCAAACATCATAGACCATGATCTGCATTAGCATCCTTATTTATATTATATGTTCTACTGATTACTGAAAACAAACTACAGCTGTATATGGAAACAAATATGTCAGCAATTCATGCAGTTTACAGTCAGATCTGACTTACAAGTGAGTATATATGGAAACATTAACTGAAAGAATCAATCAATTTATTTCTCCTTTCCTATACCATAATTAACAAGTTAATATTATGCTTATAAATACTAATTGCAAATCCAATCTGATATTTATTAATCCATGCACCCCACCCCATCTTGTCAGCCTCAACATCCACACCTTGATATAATCTCTGATAACTTGTATCTTTTTATGTCAAATTAACATAATTGCATTTTCTTTTGTAAATATAGTATTAGTTAACATTTTAATTGTTTCCTATTCGATGCCAATAAAATTTGAAAAGATTGTCTGTGTAAAGTATATTGCTATTGAGGAGAAAGCACGATATATGCATATTTGCTTCTTGCTTAGTCTTCCTTGTGCTGATGTATTTATTCCTATGTTGATAAACTTATGATAAACTAATATTATTTTTACCAAAGTCAACAATTAGCCTACAACAATAACATTGACATCAATATTTGTCTTCAGTAAATGGTCATTAATGAAAGAATTAAATGCAAGAATAAAATAATAATAGATCCCCATAAATCAGAACCAATCGCCCTACCTGCACAAAAACTAAATTACTTGTAAAATGAAACCCTTTTTTCAAATTGCATTTAATCTACAAAAAAGAAAGAGTATTGTAAAAACATTAAGTTATTTGTAAAGTGAAACTTTCCTTTTTTGTACATTGCTGTTAATCTAAAGAAAGAAAGAAAGAAAGAGTACTGCTGTAAAGCATAATGAAGTGAAACTGCATTAACTTCACAATGCATGCTGTCCATTGTAGAAATATGGAGTCTAAATGTCACCAAAAAAGGTATTGTCAGAAGTTCTTTTATTCAGTCTGTCAAAGAGGAATTACAGGTGTCTTGTCTGTCTTCTTAAATGCTCAAAGGCAGATCACTCTGATCCCATCAAAAACATTCCAACACACCTGGCAGCTATAATATGTCCTTTCTTACTGACACAAGTCCAGATCATTACAGATGTGTTGTAAGATGATGTAACGTTATATAAAGATGCAATAAACTGATTAAAACGTGATAAATCAATGTGATAAATGACTAATATATCCTTCACAAGAAAACATTACCCTAGTACTTCTAGTGTCACAGTAGATTTAGGATTTGAAATGAAAGGAATGATACAGTTTTATAGCACTGCAAAATGATTGTCTCATTAATTTCAGAATTATGTGCTTGCAAACAAATACCTTAACAATGAGTTGTTGACGATGATACCAATGTTGACAGACAACATCATGCTTGCAATTTCATAAACTGTTTCCAAAACAAGGCAAAAAAAAAACTTACTGTACAGAATTTAATTTTGTAATAATCATCATCTGCACTGGAAAAACCAATAAATTAAAAGTTCATAATGGTAGCTTTTTTTTGATCATTAAAAACTTTGAAGTTTTAGTAACAATAAAACTGCTTAACAAAAAAAAATGACTGAATTTGTAGTCTATACATTGTTTTGACTTAATTTGAGGATCCATAGTTTTCACACAATTTCACAGCCAATCCATGATTTTCACACAATTTCACAGCCAATCCATGGTTTTCACACGATTTCACAGCCAATCCATGGTTTTCACACAGTTTCACAGCCAATCCATGTTTTTTACACAATTTCATAGCCAATCCATGGTTTTTACACAATTTCATAGCCAATCCATGGTTTTCACACAATTTCACAGCCAATCCATGGTTTTTACACAATTTCATAGCCAATCCATGGTTTTCACACAATTTCATAGCCAATCCATGGTTTTCACACAATTTCACAGCCAATCCATGGTTTTCACACAATTTCATAGCCAATCCATGGTTTTTACACAATTTCATAGCCAATCCATGGTTTTTACACAATTTCATAGCCAATCCATGGTTTTCACACAATTTCATAGCCAATCCATGGTTTTCACACAATTTCATAGCCAATCCATGGTTTTTACACAATTTCATAGCCAATCCATGGTTTTCACACAATTTCATAGCCAATCCATGGTTTTCACACAATTTCATAGCCAATCCATGGTTTTTACACAATTTCATAGCCAATCCATGGTTTTCACACAATTTCATTGCCAATCCATGGTTTTTACACAATTTCACAGCCAATCCATGGTTTTCACACAATTTCATTGCCAATCCATGGTTTTCATAGAATTTCATAGCCAGTCCATGGTTTTCACACAATTTCATAGCCAATCCATAATTTTCACAGATTTTCATAGCCTAGCCATGGTTTTTACTTAATTCCTAGCTCAACAATAGTTTTGACTGAATATGCTGCCTATCCATGTTTTCTGACTGAATTCATAGGTAATGCATGATTTTCACTGAATTCATAGGTAATGCATGATTTTCACTGGATTCAAATGCAAAGCACGATTTTCACTGAATTCAAAGGCAATACATAATTTTGACTGAATTCAAAGGCAATACATAATTTTGACTGAATTCAAAGGCAATACATGATTCTGACTGAGTATATTGCCCCTGCTTGGTTTTGACTGAAATTATATTTCAAAACTGAGAGCAATTGTTAGTAAGAAAAGTATGACCATTTTTTTTCTCAGACAAAATTTTTGCTTTTCTTTGAAAGCAACAGACACATGACTCAGTTTCCTGCAAACTCTAAAATTTCGGTACAAAACGAAAAAGTTTGTCTTCCAATTCTGATTTTGACAACAAGCTTGCTTTAAATAGTCTTCTGAATCATGTTTATAATACTTTCCAAGCAACAGGTTTAATGACAGCTTTTAATAATTCATTGTGATGGAATAATGACTATTTGAGTTCTATATCTTCCAGACTGTCACTACGATATATACTTACTTGTACGTCAGATCCAACTGAAAACCGCATAAATTCAGTATTATTGCTTTAAATGTTAGTTACAGCCATCCCACACTACACCCCCCTCCCCTAAGTATATTTTTGGCCATACCCCCACCCACCACCCTAAGTATACCTTTGGCCTTTTTGTATATGGGCAATAGCGGAAGAGGGTTCAGCTGACCTTTTTTAGGGGTGACAACCACCCCTGGAAAAATCTCTTCACTATCCGGGCCTTAATATTGAACACAGCGACATGCACAGCCCATCATTTTTTTGCACCCCGAGACCACATCTGGGCATTGTCGTGCTTTAGTGAAGGATTTCATCTTGCCAACCAGGCTTACATACGAGGCTCAAATTGGCTTTTGGCAACAAAGAAATCAACACTGGACAGTTGTGGGATGGGGTGGGGGTCGGGTCACCATACAAGGCTCAGATTGGCTTTTGACAATTTAGAAAATAACATTTCCAAGGCCCGGACAGTGGGGGGGGAGGGGGAATTTGGCCGGGGAGTGGTCACCCTCAAAAAAAGGTCAGTTGACCCACCCCACCCACCCCAATGCTTGGGTATTGTCATGGATTTCAATTAACTGTGTAAAGTGTCTTCTACTATTCCTACTTAGTTTCTTTTGAAATTTTTTTTACCATATATACTCACATGTATGTCAGATCCAAACGCAAACTGCACAGACCAAGGTCTGCCATTACATAATCTGGGTCTCTGCAGTTTGTTAGGAGTGATCAGTAGAACAAAAAACAAAGACCCTGACAGGCCAGTTTATTATGTGATGACTTTGGACTTTATTTTTAAACTGCTGACTAAAGTATCTGTATTTTAAAAAAATTTTAAGTCACCCTGACTTATTTAGAAATAAAACAAAAAATCCCTGATTCAGATACATTGTTTAATTATTCTAAAGTAAATGCAGTTTATATTTTTAATGCCTTACTATTCCACTTGAAACAATTTTAATTGATGGTAGTTTCTGGTTAGCTGTCAAACTGCCAATAAATTGTGACCCTGAAGAAAATTCTACCAGTTGTCCTTGGGCAATTCTGAGTCTTGCAAAAGAGCCCAGTGAATAATTAGGGTCTTAAATGAGAGGGCTGCTATCTTAAAGGAAACAGGCAATTTATCTACTGATTAAATCACACTACTAGAGGTCCTAGTAATGGTTTCTAACACCACTTCATTCATTATCTGTAAATAAGTAAATATGACAATGGAGTAGGCAATTCAAAGGTCTCACAAATCACAAAGACAATCTGGAAATTTAGATGATTGATAGATGATGTGCAATTTATAGTTCATTCCCTAGTTTTCTCTGAAAGAAGGAAGTTAATGGAAAGAGATAATAAAAGCACATTAGTATAGCTGCTCACAAGATTACCATGGCGATAGACTGGATCACTCATTATCAGGTTGATTTCATTCTACTGTCAACATATAATTTAAGCTTCAACAAGCTTGACCAGACTGATAACTATTGCAGATTTTTCACCAAATTGACAACTTCTCATTGCTTAATTTACTAAACATAATTTCCTGTTCTTAATAGTACACAAAATATATTTATCACATTGTCACTATTGATGAATATTATTATCACATTGTCACTATTGACGAATATTATTTTCATGCATTAAATCTCTCTCTCTCTCTCTCTCTCTCTCTCTATATATATATATATATATATAGAGAGAGAGAGAGAGAGAGAGAGAGAGAAGAGAGAGAGAGAGAATCACAAATATACATCAAACAGAACAGAAACTGCTATCTCTGAATTTTTCTGGAGAATGCTTAATAATATTAACATAATTTTTTATTTATATACAAATAAAAAGCATTATCATACAGGTTAGAGAATGTTAATTATTACTCTATGGAGATTCAGACCCAGTACAATCGAATTCTCTAACCTGTATGATAATTACATATATATCTACATATGATTGTTTGTACACACACAAAAAAAACTGTCTTCATGGAAAAGAATTATTCAACTTTAGACATTTTCAAAACTTGTCAGAGGCCATTTTCATGACACTCACTTACCCCTATAATTTTAATCTGCTTTTAAATGAATAAATATCTGATCAGGACACATCAGACTTTAGTCCAACTGATGGGGACATATCAGGCCTTAGTCCATCTGATTGGGACACATCAGACCTTAGTCCATTTGATGGGGACACATCAGACCTCATTTCATCTGATGGGGACACATCAGGCCTAAATCCATCTGACTGGGACACATCAGACCTTAGTCTATCTGATGAGGACACATCAGACCTCAATTCATCTGATGGGGACACATGAGGCCTTAGTACAACTGATGGGAACACATCAGACCTCAGTCCAACTGATGAGGACACATCAGACCTCAGTCTATCTGATGGGGACACATCAGACCTCAGTCCATCTGATGGGAACATATCAGACCTTAGTCCATCTGATGGGAATACATCAGACCTCAGTCCATCTGATTGGGACACAACAGACCTTAGTCCATCTGATGGGGACACATCAGGCTTTAATCCAAATATTTTCCCTATATTCCATCCCTCACAAACAAGTGGATCAAATTCTAATAATTTTATGCACATTTTAAAACTGCACCCAACGTTTCAAGTCCCAGTTTTTAATAGTAAAGATAATTCTGTGTAAAATTTAAAACATGCAGATTATTTATAACAAAATCACTAAGTTTCTTTTAAAAACAAAAAGTAAAAGCAACCAACACTATATTGCAGTAAATTACATTTATCAATTATCATTTCTGTGGGTTTACCATGATGAGGATTATTTTCATTCATCTCTCAAATTGGCCAACAACAACTCGAAAGAAGCCATTATTTAACAACTGTAATGATTTATTTGTACAAATTAACTAACATTTTCCAGCAGTGGATGATAGCTATACATAGAAGGTATATGGTAAGCTCACACACAGCAATCCAATACAATAAGGAAATATGATAATGTCTCCCAATTAGAACCACCATCTGCAATAAGGAAAAGTGGTTTTGATTCTGGGGGTGGTCTTCATTCAACAGAAAGTCTCATGCATTTTGATGCAGGCACAGTTGAAACATTATTTAATCATTCATTGGTACAGAAACAAGAAGCCCGAGTGGGCCTATGTACACACACCTGCCTGGGGCTTTATTGCGGGACCACTGTACACAAGACTGTCTGAAAGTGGTCTAAATTGGAGAGTGGTATAATTTTAGGAGCAGTTGGAAGGATGGGTTCATATGCTTTTATATGTTCTATTCAGCTTCTTCTTCACTTCTTAATATGCTGGAATATTTTCATTTTCAACTATCGGTCTTTTCTAAGGGCACTCTTCTGATGAGACAGCACATATTTATGTGCAGTAAAATCTGTTCTAATGACACTCTTTACATGAGACAGGACAAATTACATGCAGTAATGTCTATTCTAATGACATTCTTTACATGAGACAGGACAAATTACATGCAGTAAAGTCTAGTCTAATGACACTCTTTTGCATGAGACAGGACAAATTATATGAGACAGGACAAATTATATGCAGTAAAGTCTAGTCTAATGACACTCTTTACATGAGACAGGGCATAATTGCACACAAAAAAGTCTAGTCTAAGGGCACTCTTTTGCATGAGACAGGGTATATTTATGTACAGTAAAGTCTAGTCTAATGACATTCTTTTGCATGAGACAAGACAAATTATATGCAGTAAAGACTAGTCTAATGACATTCTTACATGAGACAAGACAAATTATATGCAGTAAAGTCTAGTCTAATGACACTCTTTACATGAGACAGGGTATAATTACATGCAGTAAAGTCTAGTCTAACGGCACTCTTTGCATGAGACAGGGCATAATTACATGCAGAAAAGTCTAGTCTAAGGGCACTCTTTGCATGAGACAGGGTATATTTATGTACAATAAAGTCTAGTCTAATGACATTCTTTGAATGAGACGGCATATTTATGTACAGTAAAAGTCAAATCTAATGACGGGCCCCGAGTGGCCGAGTGGTCGAAAGCACTCACCATTACGGATCACTGCCATCTCACCTCTGTCTGTGTGAGTTCAAGTCTCAGGCTTGGCTAACGTGGGTATGTGAGAAAGCCTGCCAGTAGCTTCTTGTGGGTCGGTGGTTCTTCCCGGGGTTTTCCAGGGTTCTTCCTCCACCATTTATACTGGCCGCCATGTATAGCCTATCTTGTGCTGAAAAATGGCGTTAAACCCTACAACAACAACAACAAATCTAATGACACTCTTCGCATGAGACTGGGCATATTTATGTACAGTAAAAGTCTAGTCTAATGACACTCTTTGCATGAGACTGGGCATATTTATGTACAGTAAAAGTCAAATCTAATGACACTCTTCGCATGAGACTGGGCATATTTATGTACAGTAGAAGTCTAGTCTAATGACACTCTTCACATGAGACAGGACATGTATACAGTAAAGTCTTGTCTAATGATGCTATTAGCATGAGATCTAACATATGTATTACAAAGCTTCTTCTGAGGGCACTCTTTCTATGAGAAGGACATATTTCTTTTAATAGGTGGTAAAATCTTATCTGTGAGTACTCCTTCTATGACAGATGGCATTTTTATGTGCAGGTAAAATTTCTTTCTATGAGAAGGGCATATTTCTTTTAATGGGTGGTAAGGTCTTCTCTGTGGGCACTCTTTCTATGAGAAGGGCATATTTCTTTTAATGGGTGGTAAGGTCTTCTCTGTGAGTACTCTTTCTATGAGAAGGACATATTTCTTTTAATGGGTGGTAAGGTCTTCTCTGTGAGTACTCTTTCTATGAGAAGGGCATATTTCTTTTAATGGGTGGTAAGGTCTTCTCTGTGAGTACTCTTTCTATGAGAAGGGCATATTTCTTTTAATGGGTGGTAAGGTCTTCTCTGTGAGTACTCTTTCTATGAGAAAGGCATATTTCTTTTAATGGGTGGTAAGGTCTTCTCTGTGAGTACTCTTTCTATGAGAAGGGCATATTTCTTTTAATGGGTGGTAAGGTCTTCTCTGTGAGTACTCTTTCTATGAGAAAGGCATATTTCTTTTAATGGGTGGTAAGGTCTTCTCTGTGAGTACTCTTTCAATGAGAGATGGCATGTCTATGTGGTAAAGTCTGTTCTATGGGTGCTCCTTCTATGACACAAGGCATATTTATGCACTCCACTTGTACATTTAAGACAACATTTGCACTGCAAGTGAAAAAGTGGTAAATAAAATGATGTGAAGCTGAAGACCATATTAAACCTCTGGAGATTTCAGACAAGACAGCTCCCAAGAAGGGTAGGGTTAACCTCTGAGAGGATATGGTGGTACCTAGGGACAGCCAGGTAGAGCAGCCCCCTAAAACTGGCTAGGGGAAAAAATACTACATCATATATAAATCATTTCAAACTATTAGCACTGCGATTTAAGCACAAACAAGAGTCAATTAAGTGAACCTACTCAGATGACAGCTTGATAGAGTCTTGAAATTTTCGGATATAATTGATGGTAGTCCACAAGGTTGAGCTGTGTGTGTGTGTGTCTGTGTGTGTGTTCACATACATATAATAGCGAGATGTATAACAAAAGATAAAACATTGAAATAATGCTGCTTTGCTGCAAACTTCTAGCTCAGTATCTAAGACCAATCTAAATGTATCACACTGTATCTGGGACCAAGCTAAATGTATCACACTGTATCTGGAACCAAGCTAAATGTATCACTGTATCTAAGACCAACCTAAATGTATCACACTGTATCAAATACCAACCTAAATGTATCACACTCTATCTAAGACCAACCTAAATGTACCACACTGTATCCAGGACCAAACTAAATGTAAACTAGGGCAAAAAAATCAATAAATTTTAATGTAACACAATGTATCTAAGACCAACCTAAATGTATCACACTGTATCTAAGACCAACCTAAATGTATCATGCTGTATCTGAGACCAAACTAAATGTAAACTATAGAGAAAAAAAATCAATAACTTTTAATGTGACACACTGTATCTAAGACCAACCTAAATGTATCACACGGTATCTGGGACCAAACTAAATGTAATCTAGGGCAAAAAAATCGATAACTTTTAATGTAACACACTGTATCTAAGACCAACCAAATGTAAATTTGGGCAAGAAAATCAATAATTTCTAATGTTACACACAGTATGTTTCAAAGCTGATAAGTGTTATGTATATTTAATTTGCATTGTTTGTTGGGTTTTTGTTAAAACTCATGCTATGCTATGGATAACTGTATTTTGGACTTGACCTTGTCCAAAATCAAGTTCATGTTGTTCTTGACTAGAGACACTGATGTTTTTAATTTGGTAAACAAATAATACATAGCTAATATTTTTCTAACAGTGTGGGTTAAATATTAGGATCATTATCTTGGTCAGAGTCAAGGATATTACGTTTACCATGCTCTTTATTATAATTTTAGTAATATAATCTTCTAAAATGGAATTTTACATTAAGTAATGGGGGGTATAGAAAAAGCTAACTGTAACCATAATCCTGTTAACTGGACAAATTATTTATTTCTGCAATAACATCTAAAACTGAAGTCCGTCTTATTGTTGTGTCCTGTAGTTTATTTGGGTGGAATTTATTTTTTCAAATTATTTATTCATGGGAAATACAAAGTGCTCAATAATATTCTTGAAGACAGACATTAACTTGGAATTATAGTGAATTCAAACAAAGAGAACTTGGATTCTACTTTTGTGATTCATCAAAAGACTGTTAGTACATCATCACACTTCAAGCCACTGGAACATTAGTACATCTGAGACTACAAGCACATGAACACTTCAGTGTCAGATCTTATTAGGAATACCAATGGAATTTAATTAGAACTTTATTCACTAGGACTGGTGATAAAACTTTTTGGACTATTTGGAATTTAATTCGCATTACTGTAAGTTCTTTCTAAATTTTCACACTGTATTCTAAGGAATTAAATTATTTGCTGGATTTTATAAAACTTGTTGGTTTTTGCTCTTTTCTATTACTTAGTTTAGGACCATAGAGTTGTAATATAAGCTTATATATAAAGTAAGCATATAAAACCTTCGCTAGTTTAAAATAATACTACCAGATATTCTGCATATTACCCGGCATACACAAACTTTTCATTCAGTTTCCAAAAACAAATTAATGAAAAATAAAAACCCAAGCAAGCAAACAAAAACACACTATATGAAGCATTGCTTTAAGTCATAAACCAAAAACACACTATAAGAAGCCATGCTTTAAGTCATAAACCAAAGTAATCACCCTTTATACATATATTAGTGAATTAAATTTTACATTACTTGGCTAATTCCATCTAATTTTTCAGTCCACAAAAACATACAAGCACAAGAAAAATACAACTTCATACAAGAAGCATTAGAATCCCCGTTTTAATCTCTTACCATCATCTACTGCCCATGAAAATCTGCATATATGTAACTCAAATTGGTCTCAGAGTTTATCAGATGAAAATAGATATAGATATGACAGGACAAAACTCAGACTTCAATATTCCAGACAGCTAAATCTGCAATGGAATTTGGTAGCAAGTGGGAGAGTAGAGGTTGGTCCTAAATGTTGCTAACAGAACCAATGTGCAGTCTGACAAAAAAAAAGCTTATATAAGACTAACAAGAAACTAATTCATTGTCCAATACTAATAAATTCATTAGCAACACAGAAAACACGTGAAATAAAGATCTGTTTTTGTGCAAGTTTTTATTTTAAAAAATATATTATCATTCACTGATACTAATTCCCATATAAGCAGCTGGTAATGACCAGGTTTTAGTCTTATCAACAAATAACTATTTCAGACCAAGGCTTTGATTTTAATGGAGGGTTTTTTTCTTAATAAAGGATGACTAATGTATATATGAAAAAGATTTTATAGGTTCTAAACAAATTTTATTCAATATATCTGTATCAGATATCAAGTGAAACACAGTTCTCCCAATTTTTGACAACATGAACTGTCCATGTGACTTGTCAAGACTTTTTAACAGGGCAAGGCGGCCACTCTGCCACTTTCCTAATATGATATTAGTACGTCTTATCATTATGGAAATGTCTACTGTCAGAAATGCATAAATAAAATTATTTTAAAATGTCAAAAGATTACAAAGTCTGAAAAATTTATTTTGGCAAAAACAATGTAGTCTTCAGAACAAACAGTGTTCAAAGATATACAGAAAATGAGATCTACACTTATTATAAAGATTTCACAAGAGTCCATTAATTCTGCACTTTATTTATTACTAAATCCAAGTAAAACCTATAACCCTTTATTACTAAATCCAAGTAAAACCTATAACCCTTTATTACTAAATCCAAGTAAAATCTATAACCCTTTATTACTAAACCCAAGTAAAATCTATAACCCTTTAAGTAAAACCTATAACCCTTTATTACAAAACCCAAGTAAAATCCATGAATGGAGGTCATTTGCCAGCCTGTCCTTCAATATTTTATCTGTATCGGGCATTGATTGTTCTCAACATTTTGGCTTTGGCTGTTTTATGATAATGAATTAAAAAACATTGATCATATTTGCCTGTGTATAAGACACACCCAACATCATATTTACCTGTGTATAAGACACACCCAATATCATATTTACCTGTGTATAAGGCACACCCAACGTCATATTTACCTGTGTATAAGACATACCCAACATCATATTTACCTGTGTATAAGACACACCCAACATCATATTTACCTGTGTATAAGACACACCCAACAGCAATTAATGTAAAACTCACATTTACTGCTGCAGATTACCATTTTACTATATCTCTGAGATTCTCTGCAGCTTTTATCCCTTTCTAAATCAAAACTAAAAAGCATAATATTACTGAAATCTAAATATTTTTAATTTTTAAACCAACCCTTCGTATCCCCATGCAAACAATGTTGTATCCATTTCCACTCCAAGTGAACAGCCTAGTGAATATTAACCCTGTAACTTTTTAGTCCATGTGACTTGGGTCTTTGCTGACTACAATGATTCATCACACGCGTCAGTCTGGGAATGAATGAATTGGTTTGTGCTTGAAGGAGTCAACTATTTTATTTTGTTCCACTAGTTCTGGCCACAACTCTAAGCAACCATTTATCAAACTGGGTTGTTTCAATGGTGATCATTCTTGAAAACAGACTAATATAGTATCCCAGGATATACTGTAATGAACCCAGTCACACTGACTGGCATTTTCAGTTTCAAATTCATGGTGTGTGAATTAAAAATACTGTTCACACTGAGGGGAAATGGATATGACAGTGTTTGCATGGAGATACTGAAAGTTGATTTAAAAATTTGAAATATTTTAAATTCAGTCATTTTTCATGCAAATTTTAGCAATACAGTACTCTGCTTCTATTTATTCCAATGAAGAGAGGGATACAAGCCTCAAAGGATCTCTAAGAAAATTATAAACATTCAAAATTTTCTTCAGTGTTTTTTTTCCAATATATTTCAAATAGGCATCAAGAATTAGAATTTCTACATTTTTTTCAAGAATTAAAATGTTTAAACAATGGATTTATTTAACCTCTCAAAACATAAATTACATCGACCTCTCACAAAAATCCCAACACTGCTTGAAATATCATAAACAAGATAATTCAAAACCTCAATTTCAGTAAACATTTTGTAAACATGGCTACCCACTGTTCCTTAGGATTTAGAGGAAAGAATGAGGACCCTCATCTGCTGGCACATGATCCAAGTGCAGATTTGGGTCTGTGTTCTTTTCAATTGGGTGTACATGATAAACAGGTAAATATGGTGATACATTGATACATGATAAACAAGTAAACATAGTGATACAGTGATACATGATAAACAGGTAAATATAGTGATAGTGATACATGATAAACAAGTAAACATAGTGATACAGTGATACATGATAAACAAGTAAACATAGTGATACAGTGATACATGATAAACAGGTAAATATAGTGATAGTGATACATGTTTACCTCTTGGTTGATCAAGAATTTCCAGAGCAATGACTCTATGTAGTAATTTGTTCCTCCAACAACAATGGGCACCTTCTTTTCTTTGAGTAAGCAGTCAATCTGTTTGAAGCAAACATAACATGGCTTTAACTGAATATATTTTCGCAACATTTTTGTATTATTAATTTATAGGTATTTAAAACTTAAAGGACTGATAGAAAGGTGTCAACTTAACTTGCCTTACTTAACTTACAATTTAACAACACAGAGCAAATGTGTAAAATCATCTTTTTTACAGGTGTGACTGCAATACCTCTATATTTCACATTACAATGGGAAGCAAATCAATGACACCTACACAAAATGGTTCATAACATATGTAAGAAAAGGTACAAATAATAGTACTATAGGAAGAAAAGCTCAAAATAATAGTTCTATAGGGAAGATAAGGTACAATTAATAGTATGGACAGTAAAACCTGTCTTGAGAGACCACTGCTTTGAGAGACCACCTGTCTTGAGAGACCAGGTTCTCCATGTACAGATTTATTGATTATATAGTGTTATGATTTGTCATGAGAGACCACCTGTCATGAGAGACTATTATGTTTTGGCAAAAGTGGTGGTCTTTCAAGACAGCTTCCACTGTACTATGGGTAAAATAAGATAAAATAATAGTAGGTACTATAGGAAAGATAAGGTAAAATAATAGTAGGTACTATAGGTAAGGTAAGGTAAAAATAATAGTACTATAGGCAAGTTAAAGGAGACCAGAAATAAAAATTTTCCTTTTATGTATGTAATTCTATACAAATTTTAATTCGACTGTAATGTTTATAAATTACATATCCTAGGCGGGTAATGATTATATTGCGCGGAAGATACCACGATTCCGTAAATTGCTAAGTTTTTCCACGTTTTGATGAGACAAACAGATCACGTGGTCCCGTGATGCAATACTAGCCAGTCCTCAAATAGAAACAGAAACATGGCAAGTGAGACAGACAGAAGGAGACCAGATTTGGGTTGCACATTAAAAAGTTGAATCTGTTTCCGAGAGATGCTCATAACTCTATTTGTTGAACTGTCTGTTAAGAATTTAAAAAAAGCAATGTAATTTTAAAATAATTACTTATACATTGTGTGCTGTGCAAAAATGTGATAATGATTAAGTGATGGTGCCCAATGTAAAAATTAAAACTTTACCACAATGCAATAAATTCATTTAAGAAGGATGAGATTCAATCATATTATATGTAAATGATATATTCATTACCTACCCCCAAAATACCACCTAAGGACTAATATTTTGAAAATATACATCTAGCAATGAAACACTGAGAGATAATACTGAATTCTGGGAGAAGAGACTAGAATGGGGACTGACACTTGTGTATGAAACAATATCCATTATCGGGGAGGTGTAAAAGGCACTGAGAATGGTTTTCATCAGTTGTAACTTAAGCATTAGTTTTTCAAAAAAAAACAAATAAATCTGCAAAGCAGAAATCATAAGTAATTAATTTAAACATTAAGAAGCTTCCTTCTGATGGTTCAATTACAGTGTATTTTACATGCAGGCTACAGTTAGCGTATTGACAAATCTGATAATATATGCACGTCTGGTATAATAGTTGATGTACTGTACTGGTCAGTGCTCAAAGGAAAACATTTTTAGGCACAGCCCCAGGCTGGTGACTTGAATAAACTCACAAGCCCTGACTGAGATTCCACAAGACCGGACAGTTTATACCTGTCAAATCTCAAGCTGGAGAAAAACCTCCCGATTTTGGGGATATTTCCACACCTACCTCCCAATCTAGTAATATCTCCAGATTTTTCGCAGAGAACTCTCGATTATTAAATTATGTCAGTCAATTTCATTTCTCAGAAAAAAAACATCACGAAACCATACATAAATAGATATAATGTATGCAATCCACAGATGCCATATTCTATTTTATCACTTGTGAATATTGTAGTGATGAAATCAGTGCCAGATTTAGGCATAAGCTAAACAAGCTACAGCTTAAGCCTCACAGTCTGAAGGGGTCTATCAACTTTATTTTATACCAAATAGGGCCTCTACAGCTTCCCATAGCTTAGGGCCTCATTATGTCTAAATCCAGCACTGGAAGAAATTAATATCACACAACAGTTCTTTTCTTCAATAAATAGAATGTTAAGATCAAACATTATTCACGTACATTTCAGATTTTTTAAAACCACTACAACAGTACTATAGTAAAAAAAAATTAACAAAATGAAATTGTCACCAATTAGCTTAAATCCCATGAATGATTACTGTGAATGCTGTGTAATTTTCTCAGCAAACAAAATCGCATCTCCATTTCCGCCAAAGAAACAGCTGACCAGAATATGAAAAAAGGGGCTTGTCCTGGGGGATTATAAGGCGTATCACAGGGAGAAATGGCGCGTCCCTTGAGCGCTCGCACATTAGGGAAAGGGGGTGGGGTTAACAGTCGCCTCCCCCCCAATTTCTATTGTCAGCCAGTTAATGTGAAACTTTGATTTTATACCTGACCTCTTTTCTTTTAATTGCTGCTATTTAAACTGCCCAAAGGATAGTTTTTTATCAGTTCCAATCACTACAGATTACCGTTTATACACACTACATGTAACCAGCAGACTGAAAGGGTTTTTTTTTTGTTGTTGTTTGAAAAAAAAATTATAATTTTTTAAGATTACTGAAAACTGTGTTTTCTCGAAACACGACCATGTCAGGGGTTTAGAATCTTACTTTTAGCAAAGCTTCCATTTCATTAAAATCAGATCTCAATTTCACCTAGGACAGTGGTGATTTGATTTAGATTGTGCCGTGTTATGACATGTATGTCAACATCTTGAAAATACATTTATTCATTTCCTCAGGCAAACAATTTTTTTTTCAATAAGCCCGACGGACACCTCACTTTCAAGACAGGATGGGCCCGAACTAAACTTAGAGGGACCCCGGGTGTCGCGCTATGAAATTTTTTTAGCACTGCTGGTGTAGATAAAAGATCTGTGAATTGATTGTTGCATTTTGTGGTCACTTACTCGGCCTTCTGCCTATTTTCGTAACTCACAAGTTTAACACTTTTCCCAGGATTTAAAATATCCAACGGTATGTCTGGAACAGCGCCAACTTTTAGTCTAGGCCTAGCATTTGCGTATCCTAGAGCAGCCATTTTTTCAGGATCCCTCTCGTAACATTCCTTTGAGAAATGTAATGAGCACAGAGTGCTGTGTTGTGTTTGAAATGGACTTGGTTGCAATAATGTATCCATACTTTCTTTATGTCTTTATCTTTTGGAAAAGGAAAAAAAATTTGTCCACAGCCTTTTCATAATGTGCCATTACACCCGTAAGTAACACAAAGCAGCATTGTCTTTTACGCTGGCAACTGCCAGTCGGGATGCTGGAGTCGCTACTATGACATCACATCATGAAAGTAACCGAATAGGTGCGGAAATTTTGCATACGAGGTCACGGAAATTCAGCGCCTTTAAGATATGCCAATATTTAAATATTGGCATTACGGTCGCAGATGATACTTCAGAATAAGGTTTTTTTCTATAGTGCTTTTATTATTATTCTATATTTCCATTGATTTCTGGTCTCCTTTAAGGTAAAAATAATAGTTTGTACTAAAGGTAAGTTAGGTAAATGTAATAGTATGTACTATAGGTAATATAAGTAAAATAATAGTACTATTGGTAAGATAAAGTAAAATAATTATATGTGCTATAGGTAAGATAAGGTAAAATAATAGTATACTAAAGGTAAAATAAGGTAAAAATAAAAGTCAGTACTATAGATAAGGTAAGGTACAAATAATAGTTTAAGGTAAGATAAGGTAAAATAACAGTATGTACTAAAGTTAAATTAAGGTACAAATAATAGTCAGTACTATGTAAGATAAAAATAATAGTATGTACTAAAGGTAAGATAAGGTAAAATAACAGTATGTACTAAAGGTAAGGTAAGGTAAAACTAATAGTCAGTACTATAGGTAAGGTAAGGTAAAAATAATAGTCAGTACTATACGTAAGGTAAGGTAAAACTAATAGTCAGTACTATAGGTAAGGTAAGGTAACTATAATAGTATGTACTAAAGGTAATGTAAGGTAAAATAATAGCACTAAAGGTAAGATGAGGTGTGTGTTTGGATTTTTAACATAGCTTTAACAATTTGAATCATATCACTATGATGTCTGCACTGTGGTAGTTTATAGTGATGTCTATCAGTGGGACATCATGTCACAGACATATAGCATCATGTCCCACCCAGTCACATTATCTTAATACCAGTCCTAACACTAACCATTTAATGCTGGAATGCCAAAGAAGGCAGTTGCTAATAAGATGAGGTATCATACCATTAGTAAGATAAGGCACAAATAATAGTACTAAAAGTAAAATAAACGTAAAATAATAGTACTATAGGTATGATAAGGTAAAAGTAATAGTACTGTAGGTAAAATTACTAGTTACTACTAATGGTAAGATAAGGTAAAAACAACAGTTACTACTAATGGTAAGATAAGGTAAAAATAATAGTACTAAAAGTAAAATAAACGTAAAATAATAGTACTATAGGTATGATAAGGTAAAAGTAATAGTACTGTAGGTAAAATTACTAGTTACTACTAATGGTAAGATAAGGTAAAAACAAGAGTTACTACTAATGGTAAGATAAGGTAAAAATAATAGTACTAAAAGTAAAATAAACGTAAAATAATAGTACTATAGGTATGATAAGGTAAAAGTAATAGTACTGTAGGTAAAATTACTAGTTACTACTAATGGTAAGATAAGGTAAAAATAATAGTTACTACTAATGGTAAGATAAGGTAAAAATAATAGTACTAAAAGTAAAATAAACGTAAAATAATAGTGCTATAGGTATGATAAGGTAAAAGTAATAGTACTGTAGGTAAAATTACTAGTTACTACTAATGGTAAGATAAGGTAAAAACAAGAGTTACTACTAATGGTAAGATAAGGCACAAATAATAGTACTAAAAGTAAAATAAACGTAAAATAATAGTACTATAGGTATGATAAGGTAAAAGTAATAGTACTGTAGGTAAAATTACTAGTTACTACTAATGGTAAGATAAGGTAAAAACAAGAGTTACTACTAATGGTAAGATAAGGTAAAAATAATAGTACTAAAAGTAAAATAAACGTAAAATAATAGTACTATAGGTATGATAAGGTAAAAGTAATAGTACTGTAGGTAAAATTACTAGTTACTACTAATGGTAAGATAAGGTAAAAATAATAGTTACTACTATAGGCAAGACAAGGTAAAAATAATAGTACTAAAAGTAAAATAAACGTAAAATAATAGTGCTATAGGTATGATAAGGTAAAAGTAATAGTACTGTAGGTAAAATTACTAGTTACTACTAATGGTAAGATAAGGTAAAAACAAGAGTTACTACTAATGGTAAGATAAGGCACAAATAATAGTACTAAAAGTAAAATAAACGTAAAATAATAGTACTATAGGTATGATAAGGTAAAAGTAATAGTACTGTAGGTAAAATTACTAGTTACTACTAATGGTAAGATAAGGTAAAAACAAGAGTTACTACTAATGGTAAGATAAGGTAAAAATAATAGTACTAAAAGTAAAATAAACGTAAAATAATAGTGCTATAGGTATGATAAGGTAAAAGTAATAGTACTGTAGGTAAAATTACTAGTTACTACTAATGGTAAGATAAGGTAAAAATAATAGTTACTACTATAGGCAAGACAAGGTAAAAATAATATTTGGTACTATAGGTAAAAACAACAGTACTATGGGTAGAGCTCTGTTACGGAAATCCACCACAGTATTGTTGTAGTGAAGAGGGCTGAGATAGTCCAGGAGATGATGTGGGCATATCTGTCTCTCCTCAGTTGTCACTTTGTTGGTGATGATATCCAAGCCTTTGTAAATCTACAAAAAAATAATTAAACTGATCAATGAAAATATAAACAGTTTTCCCTTGATATATTATTGCTTTTGAGATCCCCGTCTGCTGACTGAATGTGTGAGGTGAGGGCTTAGGGGTGGGGGTGCAGAATAAATAAAGCATCAAAGATATAATAACTTTTAAATATGAAAATTAAATATATTTTATCACTTTATGGTATTTGTACATTTAATTCTGTAAATCAAAACAGACAGACATGCAAAGAAAGGACAGCTGACCAAACAAGACAAAATTCTACATTACTATACAGCAAAAACTTTCATATAACCTTGCATCCAGCCAAGAGTATAATGATACATAAAACCAAGTGAATACCCACACATAAAGTCACATGAATACCCACAAATAAAGTCAAATGAATATCCACACATAATGTCACATGAATACCCACACATAAAGTCACATGAATATCCACAAATAAAGTCACATGAATACCCTCACATAATGTCACATGAATACCCACACATAACGTCACATGAATACCCACACATAACGTCACATGAATACCCACACATAAAGACACATGAATACCCACACATAAAGACACATGAATACCCACACATAAAGACACATGAATACCCACACATAAAGACACATGAATACCCACACATAACGTCACATGAATACCCACACATAAAGACACATGAATACTCACACATAAAGTCATGTGAATATCCACACACATGTGAATAGGTCCACAGTTATGTGAGTTCATATATACTGCCATGTGAATATCAACACATAAATCCATGTAAATACCCCCACAGAGCCATGTCTGTACTGCCATACATACAGATACAACCGTGTGGATACTGCTGCAGTCATGTGAATATCCAAACATAAAGCCATCCAAATACCCACACAAAGAGCCATGAGTACTGCCACACAGAGCATTGTGAGCACTGCCACACATAAAGCCATGTGAGTACTGCCACACATAAAGCCATCTGAGTGTTACCACAGATCCATCTGAGTACTGCTACACACAGAGCCATCTGAGTACTGCCACACATAGAGCCATTTGAGGACTGCCACACATTGAGCTATCTTAGTATTGCCATACATACAGCCATCTGAGTATTCCCACACACAGAGCCATGTGAGTATTGCCACGTACAGAGCCATGTGAATATTGCCACACATAGAGCCATCTGAGTATGCCACACATAGAGCCATGTGAGTACTGCCACACATGGAGCTATGAGTATTGCCACACATACAACCATGTGAGTACTGTCACAAATAGAACCGGGTGAGTACTGCCACATGGAGCTGAGTACTGCCACAGAGCCATCTGAATGCTGCCACACATAAAACCATCTCAGTACTGCCACTCAGGGAGCCAAACATGACTGAACAAAGAGCCACACATGGCTGTTAAAGAATATTGACTGCCTTCTATATATAATTCATTAGATATATCTCAGTCAAAGAAAGACAGAACTTTATATTTAATTGGGGGGTTTGGGGGCATTTATTTAGTAGAATATAAAACCGCTCTTTATGGAGAGGTTGTTGTTGTTGTTGTTGTTGTTGTAGGGTTTAATGCCACTTCTCAGCACAAGATAGACTATACATGGTGGCCAGTATAACTGGTGGAGGAAAAACCCCGGAAAACCCAGGGAAGAACCACCGACCCACAAGAAGCTACTGGCAAGCTTCCTCATGTACCCGTGCTAGTCGAGCCTGAGACTCGAACCCACACAGACAGAGGTGAGATGGCAGTGATCCGTAACGGTGAGCGCTTTAGACCACTCAGCCACTCGGGACTACTTGGGATTTAATTCACAATACTGTAAGTTCTTTTAAAATTTTTACTTTGTATTCAAGGGAAAAAAATTATCTATTACATTTTATAAAACTTGGTTTTTTGCTCCTTTCTGTTAATTAGTTTATAACAATAGAGTTGTAACCATACTTTCAAGTATTAATAACAACTATCTCAAGAGAGACTAAAGTCTTTGAATTTTCAGATCGTATGTAGGTAGGTAAAGTGGATAGAAGAAAGCAGTTTGCATGATTTTTGTTTATGCCTTCAGTGATTTTGACTCATGGTTATTTTTACTGAATTAGTATTGTTCATTTTTATTGTTATTCCTTTCCAGGTTCTAAAGGAAGTGTTCAGAAGAAATGCATGCATTTGACTTTGTAAACATTTGAACAAATTTAAACATACACACAAAAGTCTAACAAATTTAAACACGAACACAAAAGTCTAACAAATTTAAACACACACACAAAAGTCTAAAAAGTCTAACAAACTTAAACACACACACAAAAGTCTAACAAACTTAAACACACACACAAAAGTCTAACAAATTTAAACACACACACTTAAGTCTAAAACAGCAAACTAGAAATTACTGCTAGATGATACAAAATTGCTTCAAATTTCAAATTAGCTTTTACTATTTTAGCAGCTAAATAAGACACTGAAACAAGACACTTTATAAGGGGTTATAACAAGTTTCCCATGATCACATGACTGGTACTTGTGTGCTCAGTGTCTTCATAGTACAGGTCTATTGTTACTAGACTGCTATTTTGGTTTGGGATTTAACTAGCAGAAAAGTAATAACACTGAATGCCAAAAACTCTCTATTTTCTGTTGTAGACTTTTGTACCAACACTGAAATTAGTTCAAATATAAACCAGGTAAACTACAGACACTTCTTGTGAATACCCTCCTTTAAACCTGAAAAGGAAAAATTTCAACTAGAATGAACAACAAAAATTCAGTAAAAAAATAACTTCAAGCAGAATTATGCAATGAGATTAATTTATTTCAAGGAGCTTTATTGTTTACTTCATTCAAAGGGATATGTTGGTTACTTGATTCAGAAAGTCAACAGGAAAATGCTTAATTTTGCATATCATTTAGTTTGTTTCATTATGTAATGGCAGATCTGGGTCTTTGCAGCTTGATTTATTTTTAAGTACAGACAGTACTCAGTCCTACAGTGTAAGACACCCTCCCCTGATACTTGTGTTTTATAGGTCCCTGTCTTACAGCTGAAATAACAGCATGGTGTAGCGTGTCCTGAGGTCGACTAACTTCGGAATAAGAAGTCAAATTTTTAGGAATATCTCACACACTTGGCAGCCCATATGGATGCTTTTCTACAAACACAAGTCATACTGCTTGAGTCGAACTTTATTTACTCAGACGTCTTTTTTCTAATAAATTCAAATTCTGACAGAAGCAAACAAAGGGGGTTTAAAAGTTCGTTTACCTACAATTCAGTTGGCTGGAATACACTGAAAGCCGAGAATCATGAAAACGGATTAAGCTGAAGTATGTTTCTTTAATCAAACGAATAAAAATGTACTAATATTAAATAAAGTGTTCTGACAGCTTCTTTTCGTTCAAGACGATTATCCTTTCAACCGATTTAGGATTTCCCGGCTTCTATCGCATTCCAGCCAAATGAATTGTAGACAGCTGATTAAGTAAAGTTCGACTAAAGTAAAAGGCCTATAACTCTAGCAAAAAAAAAAAAAAGAAGTTTTATATGGGCTGCCAAGTGTGTGAGATATTCCTGAAAATTTTATTCTCAACGTTTTACAGATGTGAACCAGATTAGCTTGTGGTTCATTTTCTTGTCTAATGTAATGGTTTCTGTTTTCTATATGACCTGCATGGAATCTGCACTAATAATTTCTCCACTGAAAATTCGCCCTAGTTCCAAAGCCAGCTTTGATTTGCCGGTTCCAGTACAACCTAGGACGACCACCACGGGAATACGACAGGGCGCAGCCATTTTAAGATCTGGTACAAAAAGGCGCTTTATAATAGATGCGATGGAGAACATAGCTTCTTTCCCGGTTCAAATTGCGCCGAACTTTGTGTAACGCTTGAATTATTCCCCTTCCCTCGATAAATGCTTCAATACTCGGTCTGGCAGATCAGGTTGACAAGGATCCAAGCGATTTCAACTTTTAAGGATATCATACTGCATATTTTGTTCCTTTATTCAAATATAATTCATAGTTAGTGTAAATTCATCCATCATTCTGTCTTTCTTTCTACTAATTTATTTCTTCTGCAATTTGTGTAAAAGAAATATAATATTCTTCCATCTTCCAATAAAATATAGTTCT
This sequence comes from Megalonaias nervosa, assembly GCA_016617855.1. Taxonomy (NCBI): domain Eukaryota; kingdom Metazoa; phylum Mollusca; class Bivalvia; order Unionida; family Unionidae; genus Megalonaias; species Megalonaias nervosa. Next base: position 15,158 of record JAECUM010001689.1, on the reverse strand, counting down.
AAAAGCGACAAAATCTACCCGATACGTACAAAATACCCCTCTCAACAGTCTTGTTAACAACAAAGGAAAAAGATACGTTCAATAGATCTAAATTTCATACGAAAGTCACTATCTTAACACGGAATAATTTAACCAGTTCATAATTTTAAAACAATGCATTATATTATCTGTAGTTTTGAGTTTTGCGCCCGGATTTAAACACTAATCGTAGTTCACAAGCAAATGCAATTTTCGCGGCAATATTTCCAGTTATATATGTTGCGAGCTCGCGGCGAGTTCGTTCTATTAAATTTATCTTTTTGTTTCACGGGACCCTTATTTGTTGTGGCAGCAGTGAATACTTCTTGGACTTTATTGTCTTCTCTGTTTTTTTTTTTCTGGTTTACAATAGTGTCGATGCTCCCTCCCGTATGTCGCAAGAGGTGACTAATGAAGACATGAACTGTTGTGAAACAGTGGTTAGCACTCCAAGCTCATGACCGAGAAGGTGCAGGTTCGAATCCTACCACCGGATCAGTCCGGTAGGAGTGTCCTTAGGCAAGGCACTTTATTACTTGTTTTGCTGTGTGGTAAAATAAAACAAAATAAAACTTTTTCTTTCTCTGATTCTCAGGCAGGTGGTAAATTTTGAAAATACCAACAAAAATCATCAAGTACAAGCAAGTTCGCATTAGTCGCACCATGTCCCCTCCACCAATAAATATTGGATCCATGATTAATATGAGATCATAAAGTTTACAAACTCCTCGAAAACTTTATCCTTTAGTTTCTGAAGAAAAAAAAAATAGAGCTAAACAAGCACCATGAAAATGGACAACAAATAACAAAAGTCTGAGTTGATATACCATATGTACTTTTATAATCCGAGTGCAGGTCGCATAATGTGCTGGTAGCTCTGGGTCTAAGCAGTTTGTTAGGAGTAATTTAAAACCCTGATCTGCCGGCAGTTGAAGTCGACTTATATCCTAGTAAAGACGGTAAATAGTAGCGAATCAGTCTAATGTCCCAAATCACTCATATAAAGTATCTCATTGTATGTTTACTGCAGAATTAAACTAAGGTATTACCTGTTGAGTGTAATTAAACTAATACTACTGGCATTTTCAATGCACCATTGAAACAAGGCCATGATGAATGGTGATAAATGATGTGTGTTTTTGCCTGTGGCGAATTGAAATGGCATAAGTACTGAGAGAACAGTGGCACATAAGGATTAAATAGACTTCCAAACTGTGTACAACACAACGATCTCCTGCCGAGCAAAAGTTGCCCGTGTATAGACAGACACGGACAGACAATACAGAAATACATGGGGAATATGTTCTAATTTATATCTATATTTAGAAATAAAGGATTCCATGATAAGAGAAAGGGACTAACAACACTTTGGCAATTTGGAATTTTATATTTGACATTTGAAATTCTATATTTGGATAATAATTTTTAATGGAGAGCATGGAAGTAAGGCCGGTCATCGACAAGAGAAGTGAGTCAGATTAATTAAAAAAAAAGACACATGGCTCCTTGCAAACCGGCTTTATAACCAGCTTCCAATATTCAAAATTATACATGAGAAATGACACACAAACTAGCTATCACTAAAACACTAGGCTTTTATTTACCTCATAAATAACTTACACCATTTCTCATCCGAAATTCTAAAAAAATAAAAAAAAAAATAAAATAAAATAAATCTAATAACTGAATATACTTTAACAACAACTCGAAAATAATTTGGTTTAATTTGCCGTCCTTACACTTATATATACACATATATAGCAAACACACAATATAGCAATATACATATAGCATACACAGGACGTAGGCGACCCCTTTGGCAAGGGTCACTTGAAATAAAAAGGGATGCACCCTCCCGATCTGATGATTAAAATCGGAAAGAGAGGTCACCCTTTAGATAACACTAGGGAAAGAGAAATACCCCATTTCAAAATTGGGTTTTCAAAAAATCTGTTGTAAAATAAAACATCTGCAACACATCGGGGGTATACACAAACACATAAAAACCTTTATCTTTGGCGGGGGGGGGGCATCTGTCTGGTGCCCCCCCCCCCCAAAAAAAAGTGTATAGACAGATGAAACTTTTTGTGTACCACAGTAACACAAAATCATGGTAGATGCAAAACTTGAATCCTAATCACATATACATGTATTCTTTGCTAGATAAGATTGGGAGTTGTAATTCAGATCTAGAATGGTGCACTGGACACAACCATTCAATATTATATCCCAAAAGTTAAAAAATATAGTCACAGAAATAATATATAAATAAAACAAGAACGTCCAAGATTGCCGCTTTAAGGAGATGAAATACATTAAATTTTCACAGCCATCCCAGTTTAACCACACGAGTATTATTTTGTCATCAATCGCTGGATTTCATTATAAATGCATTTGTAATTAATTATCCGCGTACTTCGGTGAAGAGCGGGAATGGTTTCGTTGCGCAGTGTGTCCGTCTGTCTGTCAAATCTTGTCATTTATTCCCATACCGTTCGGAACATTTTAATGGAATTTTGTAGGCTGGATTTGAGATTCGTGTAGGTGTACAATAACGTTTACTTTTTTGGAGAGAAGAGTAATTAAGCATTGTCCTCAAAAAGGGGGAGTGGATTTTGACACTTCAACACGTCATCGCTTTTTTTTTAAACCGGTCAGAGGATTTTAGTGAAATTTTGAAGACTAAATATGTGGTTACTGTACATTTCTCTGGACCATTTTGTGGGACTTCTTTTTTTTAAATTGTAAAAATACGGGTGTGTTTTGGAATTCAGTTTGTAATCACTTATCCTCCAACATAGATTGAAGGATTGAATGAAAACTTTGAATACTGCTAAACTGATGTTTGTGTAGATGTTGTGTATGAGACCGCTGGAATTATGGTTGATTTGCGCATGAAAACGTTATGGACTGCTAGAATTATGGTTGTAGATGTTCTTACGAAAACATTGAAGATTGCTAGAATTTTGTTAGTGTATACGTGTGTATGAAAACTTTGTAGATTGCTAGAATTTGGTTGGTATATAAATGTGTATGAAAACTTTGTAAGATTGTAAGAATTTGGTTGGTATATAAATGTGCATGAAAACTTTGTAAGATTGTAAGAATTTGGTTGGTATATAAATGTGTATGAAAACTTTGTAGATTGCTAGAATTTGGTTGGTATATAAATGTGTATGAAAACTTTGTAAGATTGTAAGAATTTGGTTGGTGTAAATGTGCAATAAAGTTTCAGTTTTCCTCAGATCCAATTTTGAGAACATTTCTTGACAAAATTTGAAAAGGGGTGGAGGAGTCAAGAATTGTGCTCCTTAAAACCCTCCTACACCGGTTATGGGATTTTACTTAATCTCTTTTGGCCAGCCATATGATTGGTGTAGGATTTGACTGAATTCCTTTTGGCCAGCAATATGGTTGGTGTAGGTATCCAATATTGTTTTCATTTTGGAGTCTGACCCATTTTTGGGAGACATTTATTGAAAAGTGCCAAACAATACGCATTTTTGAGAAGTGATTACCTTATGGCTTCTCCCACATCGATGGGAGGAAATTTTTGAGAAGTGATTACCTTATGGCTTCTCCCACATCGATCGGAGGAATGTATCGATACACAGTAGGCTAGATCCAGGAGTGTATCTGGAAATAGGGGTAGGGGTGCTTAAACAAGTAAGCAAGGTCTTTGTGACGTGGAACTCCTGTTAGGGGCCAAGCCCTGGAACCACTGCATTGTAAGTGTTTCCGGGGCATACCTTGAACGATCCATCTAAACAAAAAACATACTCTATGCAACGTTTCGAAAGGGCGCAAGCTTCCCCCCGCCTCCCCAGGTTGGTGTACATGTACAAGATTTCACTGTTCTCAGTGAAGATGTCATTTAAAAAAAAAAAAAAAATATCGTAATGGGCATCTTCATACACGATACTTTGAAGATTTTATAAACACTTTGTATTCTAGATATGTGGATGGTATAGATGCGCAACAAGACATTACTTTTTCCTCTATCCTATATTTGTAAACATTTTTTAATATAAATATGGCCAAAGGGGGGGGGGGCAGTAATCATTAGAATACAGATCATCTCATTTTTGTAGGCTCTTTATACAGTTGGTGCAAATGCGCAACATGGTTACACTTTTTCCCTCTGGCCAATTCTGGGTGACATTTCTTATGAAATAGTTCGAATTGGATGAATTTTATAAAGTAAGTTTATTTAGGAAGCCATTTCTTGAAAATGTTAAATGAAAAGGGTGGTGTTTTAGAAATTCAGCCAGTTGTCTCTTCTTTATCCACGCTGACTGGAAGATTTTAAATTAAAAAAAAAAAAAAAAATTCTCGTCTACATAAGCGACTGATGTAGATGACTAGCCCATATCTGTAGGAAAATTCTTTCCAAAAATGTTTGAAAAGGTGAAATCAGGAGAACTAAGCTCGTTAATTTAGTATTTACGTCGGACATCTACATGTGTGCATGAAACATTCCGATTTTTCATTGCTCCGAAAGTCTCGAAACTGAGGGAATGCATGTTGTTTGCCAGATAATATAAACATGTTCGGAGGAGCATGCCTGAACTTCTGGGATATGCTTGCTCGTGACTGCATGTACATTTTAATCGCCATTTGTTTGAACATGTCAAGCAGCGAGGAAAAATGTGGTTTCTTAGAAAGGGTGTCTACCGTTCACTTGTGAAATGGCGAGATGCGGTGTTTTCACTGGCGGCGACCATGTAACCGGAGTTGATATTCAGTAGAGTGTTTGAAAAGTCGCAACTTCTGCAGAGTTTACATCTTCGATGACCAAAGCTCCGACAAGTTAACCTAGATAGGCTAACATATCGATACCTTGGCTTGCGAAGATGACCAAAAGTGTATACTCAAACTACGACTCCCGACGCGTTAGCTCTAAGCTTGGTACAAGTTACAGGTGTGACATTGTTTTGCGAATCCCGTGTTTACTTCGTCCAGTTATGGTGAAAATACAGCTTCTAAATACAATATGCTATTTTTAGAGCGCCTTGATCACTATGGCCGATTTACAAGATGATTCAAGCGATACTGAAAAAATACGTTGCCGTGTGTTTGTTTCCGTGTGAACAACTTGGAAGTCGAATAAACAAACTGCTTCCTTCTATCCGTTTTATTTTCTGAGATTAGATAAAAATAGGCCTATATAGCTTTCCTGGAAAAGGCGTCATTCATACCTATTCAGAAAACTGCACGCTTGAAATTTTATGGTCGTTTTTCTTCTTACCTGTACACAAATAGACGATTTTTTTTTTTTTTAGTAGATTATGCGATCACCAACATGCTGCACGACTGCAACTACAAATTAGAATAACTCCCCAACCTGTGACGAAGTTCACACATTTTTATGTCGGTGACAAACGTACATGTACTTCGCCCGTTCTGAAATGTCAACCACCGTTCAGGTAACGGGAGTTTGTCATCAAATATGGAATTCAAGGTCACAGACAAGACGTATGTTGGTTAACCGCGGGGAATGCAAGGAAACGCGCCCATACAAGGGGGAAATACATGTTGCTTTTGATAAATGGGCGACACACAAAAGAGTTTATGCATATGACGTAGCTTTTGTTACGTACAATTCATTGTCCCGTAACTGTAAGAATTGTATAACGGATAATTACCAAAGGCTTTATCCCAGATAAATACACTTTACATATTACGTAACCCAATAGGAATTAAAAGAGAAAGCGGAGGTCTTTCAAATTTGAATTTCGGAGAACGAACGTTTATCACCGTTTAACGTTATTACACCAGAGTAAGGTCGACGGTATAATATTCTAGTGAAAAGCTTTTGTTCCACAACTAGTTAAAGTCGCATTTTATGTGCATGTTCATATTATCGATCAGTTTTGACGATGTGGGTAGTAATGAATTACATCACGCGTGGCTCCCAGACGATAATGTCGTCCCCATTAACTTTATAACATAGTGTGGCCTCAATATCGTTGTAATGCATTGAAAAGCCTTTTGGGGCAATTCTTCTAATGTTCATGTGCATCGACTAAATATTGCATTATATTTTATAGAGCTCATATAACCGTCTTTTAACCGCAATCTTCATCTAGAGTTGAGAGGAGTCGATGTGAAGTTGGGATTCAGTGTTATACGAGCTGTACAGAAATTGGAAATAATCGGAAAAAAACCCCTAAGAAATTCTATGCAGATATATAAAAGTCAAAAGTGTCATGCAACAATAAATTCGTAATAATGCGAATTTTGTGCATCTTTCCCGTCTGGTAATACACCTCACCTTTGAAAACCTGTTAAGTACGTGCGACGATTGTTAGTGATCCGGTCGCTGTAACTCGCATTTCCTTTGTTGTGACAAATTTAGTTTTCCAATTTTTTCTAGAAAAGTTCATTTTTATTAAGACCTTTTAATTGGCTGGTTCAATCATCCACGAATCTATTAATTACGCACATGTATTTCTGAACGACTAGACTGCTGCAACTTCCAAATAAGCTGACAGCTATATCAACTGGGAAGTGAAATTGCCACATTCTGCAGCGATGATACGCCCCCTCACTCGTGAATGTAATTCCACTTCAAGTACCGATTGGCCCTATGACTCACGACCTCTTTCCCGCCAAAATGTCAGGTTACACTGATGTCGTTCTTTGTGTTCTATTTTAAGTAGTTTGTTACTATCGGGTAGTGACTGGGAATTTCTAGTCTAAGAATGACTTTCTACAACCAGTATTCAAAATAAACAAGAGCAGATATGAACTTCAAATAGTATTATTTAATTTATACATGTATATTAATAGAATATTTGATTTTTGATAAATGTGAACCGTATTATTACACACATGGAAGCTGTGAAAAGCTGTCAACTCTACAATAAGAAAAATTTTGCTGAAGCCAAAAAAGGATACAATTTAAACAAAAAGCATTTAAAAAAAACAGCTACCTGCTGTTGTACTAAAATGTTGCCATCAGGTACATACAAGTATAAAATTGCATCGTTAAGAACTTTAAGTAAAAATACTTGTTATAGTAATGTCATGTATTTGATGTGTTGAATCCCCTTCAAAATCCTTGAAGTGAGGTGCTTTAAATAATGCACGAGCTTTTTGGGAATTGAGTTAAAAAAAAAAAGTTACCCTTAATGCACATCACCCCTGTTCTGCTACGACATAATTATAAAGCCTTGCAATCTCACAAGAGAGAGAAGTAGGTCACTGCTCTACTAGTAGAGCAATCAAGGACTATAAGCAACAGTGTTATTAAGCTAAATGCCTACATGTAATCACTGGTACATGAAAAAAATGTCACTAGCTGCACCTTCTGATTAACACACCATCAAATTTCTGGAATGGACATAAAATGCTGAGAAAATGAGGCATTAAAAAAGTTGAATACTGATGACTAAGACAAAAGATGTCTAAAAATGTGATGCCCACATCTCACTTCTCTCCTTGCAAAACGAAAAATTCAGGTCCACTACTGGAATGGTAACAAAGATCACTATTCCACAATTTTATGAATGATATTTTGAACAACCCCCCCCCCCCCGATTCAACTAAACTGATGGCAACATAATGCATTCATGAGCACTTACAACAATCTATTCTTCAATATACACCGTGTCTAAGCTAGTTGATTAATGTTGTATTTACCATCTGAAATTGGATGGATGCAATTTGAAGTGTCCCAAGATTATGTATCCAAACATATTCAGTCTTTATTCTACAGTTACTAACTATAAAACTGCTGGAAAAAAGTCCCATTTCTCTAATACTAACACCAAGCTAGGAAACAAGTTCTGATGGGTGTTCCAGTTCAACAAATACATATTCATTCATGTTATTGTAAAAGTTATGATGAAGAAATGAACCCATAAATATAAATTCCCCGTTTCTCAACATGAAAAATGAAAAAATGTACAGTTCAAGTGTTTATGCATGAAGGACAACTAGCTAATATTTAAAATTGCTGTTTTTAATCCAAGAACACTGCGAATTATGAACACAAAGAAATCCCTGAACACAAGCTGGCATGTAGTAGTGATTAACCGTAACGGGTCGTACTGTTTCAATATCCTCTCAAAGCTACCAATGTCCTTTTCAACTGTTCTTGTTTTACTTTGAGGCTTTCAATTTCCCTGTCACATCTTTTACTCTCAGAGTTTAAACTGTGAATATAATCTGCAGCTTTTTTTAGAATAAGTACTTTAGGAGCCCTTTCCTGTCCTTGAAGCTCAGGTACAGAATCCCTAAGGGAAAAAAAACTCAGTTTCAAGTCTGTTCTACGTTTCCTTTCAAGAACGTTGTGTTGTGTCCTTTTGCCCGTTTCACATTCATCTGAATCACTAGAGGTCCGACAAGATTTCAACCTCTGAACCACATGTTTAAAGTCCACAGCCTTCTGTCTTTTTATGGGTCTGGGAGAATCCGATTCAGGTGAACTAGGACATGATCGCATTGATCTCTTCAATGAATACGAATGCGGTAAACTGTAGAAATGGTCCTCTGTTGATGCATCCACTCTATGTCGAATTAAACTTTTCTGTGCAGGTTTAGATTCAATGGTTAATTTTAAAGTTCCTGAAGATTTCTGGACTTGCTGTTGCTGTTCCCTTTCAGTATCAATTGAGCCTTTCCTTTTAATTGGTGTAGCGATTGTTTGCATCTGTTGTTTCTTCTCAACTGTGACAACATCAATTTCTTCTTCTGAAATAGGCAAGTATACAACTTATAATCCTGTTAAATCTGAACTAAAATGACGGTTAGAAATTCTTTAAAAACTTCATAGAGATAAACACAGTTTACCCACTTGACAAGACACTGCTTGGCCAAAAACATCATCAAATATCACAAATGCAGTTTTAAAAAAAAAAGTGAACTGCAATTTTGTAAAACTCTAGGGTGGTAAAGTGAAATTCTTATATTTCTTGAAAAGAATCGAAAATCCTTAATGTTATTGTGAATATGTAATCTGCATGCAAGTTTGACAAACTACTGTACCTGAGTCTGAAGGTGTATCGATTCCATGACTGTGAACTTTCATCTCTGCTATGGTACCACCAATTGGATAAGGGAAAACTGCAGCTGGATCAACACACTCAGATGCATGAACATCAAAGGTGGGACGTGAGCAAGAATCGCACCGTAAACGTTTCATGTTTTGTCCATTTTCTAACTTGGACTCGGATGGCGGAGTTGTATTTACTTGTGGCCACATGGGATCTTGGATCAAATTTGAACTTAAATTCTGAGAGGGGGACTGGTCAGTTGTCAACTCCTTTATAAAGTTGTCTACTGCCTCTTGATCGAAGAAATCACCATCACTACTGAATGATAACGGTTCCTTCTCTACATCTATATCTAAATTCCAGTCACTCTCTCTGTTGGGTGATCTCGGTGGTGTAAGAATTAACTCGAACTTTTTCCACATTTCATCGCTGGGGATAGCTGGAGTTCTATAAAACTCTTCATCTGCATTTTCGAAAAAAATTTCATAACCATCCATTTCTTTGGGTCTGATGTACTTTCGTGAAGACATACCTGTAGTGATGGGAGAAAAAAAAAAAGTAGATATAAAACTATAAGTACACGCACCAAGCCTACGCCACGCCCCCTTTCACCACATTTCTATCTTAACGTACAAATATACAGTACAGACTCACTGTTAATGTCTCTCCATGTTATCATTATAGGTCAGTATAAATATTAGAAATGATAGGACTACCGACAATATCAGTAATGCGAAAGGTAAAGGTAAGTTGGCAAACTGCCACGTATGTTAAACCGCGAACCCACGTGAAGTCGGCATGGATTTTGTGGCCAACAACCCGGTGACATTTTACAATGAAGTTACAACAAATCAAAGATAGAAAGCATGTCTTTATATTAAATATCAGTTAAAGTATACACTATGTATCATACTGCTATACAATTATTCTGCAACATATCGTACTTTCATTACAAATTTTACAATTGTAACTGCGACCTTGTGTGGCATGCCTAATTTATGCCGGCTTCGCCATTCTCGAGATGCGCAGATTCACTTTACATTAAATATACAGTCAGAAACACATGTTAATGAGAGAGACACTAATCCTTAAAATAAAATAGTACAAATAACCTCACCTCTGTCACAAAGCTGTTGATATTTGTTAGTTCCCATTAAAATTTTTGCAACTGTGCCACTCACCGCATAGCGGGGATCAACGCCTAGACTGTACCGTTTAGAATACAGGATATTCTTATGTATTTACTGTCATGAATGTATTAGTATTCATACGCTGGGGCTGACCTTTCTCAAGGACGAACTTACGCATATTGCATAAAACGTGAATTCATCAAATTTTTCTAAAGCAACTGCATTTTAAAAGATAAGATTAAAAAGTGTTTAATATTTCAGGGGGAACCGAAGCTATATAAATTTAATTTTGGAAAATTTGGGGAGTCGTTTTATTAGTCGGAGTATTTTTCTATGTGGAAGGTAAGACGGTCAGATGGCGCGAAACTAAGTGGGCGTGTCCTGGATTGCAATTAAGCCAATCAACGGTCTATCGGGAACAGAGGAGTGGGAGATACAATCTCTCACGAGAAGGTCAATCAGTTGCAGTTACTAAGGACGCTAACTCACCCAACGTAAAATGTAATGTCTCCAACGGCTACCATTCAAAAACCCGATTCGCGTATAGGGCTAATTCTTATGCACTGACTTAAAGAGCATTCAACAACGATAATGTTTATTTATCGACAGAGATATCGCGGTACAGGGCACATTTGTTACAGAATACTTGAGCATAACGTGAACGACTTTGAATACTACTACAGAACGCAAAGTGTGTGTACAGTTAAAAGCTAATTGATATTCGTTTATTAACGTTTACTTACAAGCTGATTAACCTAAAGTATACAGGTTCTAAGACACATTCGAAACAGGCATAAAAATGTTTTTTAGCAACTATTACGCTCACTGTTTTAAGTGGCATCCACGCCGTCAAATTATGCCCCAGAGCGACACTCGTTAAAGATCACCCATATAAATGATAGCGTTTGTAAGAGTAGCTGTCAAAGCCTTTAACACGCTCAAAGCGCCATTTACCAATTTCATCAGTCAATAAAGAGCCAGTTATAATTATTTTACCCCCTATTTATGTGACAGATTGAGGATGTACAGTATCAACATGCTTACATTACATCCGGTTTACCCTGTAGTGAGCGGTAATAAATACGAACAATACAATCGATTATATAATTGAAATAATCTTTCCCGAACTGTCCTAATGTCATGATGAGAATATAAAAACTATCCCTACCCACCCCCAAAATAAATAAATAAATAAATAAAACTAAGAAAACCAAATGTATCTGCTAAGACGTTACAAGGCGTTTCAGAAGTTGATAACATCAACTTGGAGATTTGTTAAGTTACTATTGGCGTGCTCACACTTACCCGAGACATATCTGATACGTATTTAGTCGCTACATGTATACGACCTGAGATGAAATTAATAGTCCCTTACCAATCTCCACACACACGCACATACACACATTTTCATAAGTTGTTCTTTAACATGCAACATATTTGTGTTATAAATGTACATTAATTACTGTTTTATACTATTACAATATTGTATGTGCAAGTTAATTTTAATATCTCATTAGCTTGAATCAAAGTTTTGAATCTTCTGCCTTCATTACTCATGCCAAACACATCATCAAAATTACAATTATTTTTAATGAGGACAGAGCGTGAAATAATCTTAATTTTGCTTGCTCAGTCCTCTATATCTCTTGTTCTGATTTATATGTACCTTCCATGATGATTTCTGAAAATACATTTTGTTTCAACCATGATGTCACCTGTTTAGTTTTAACGATATTACACATGCTGCGGAATCAGAACGAACGAAAAACAAACAAGCAATAATTTTCCAAAGCAATTTGAATATTTGTAACTTTTTAATTCAGTCTTTAGTTTACTGAGTGTCAAAGTGGCAACGTACAGTTTCAGAGCAGAAAGCAAACTTTTTGTTGCAGTTAAAGGGCAAAATCCGTGGTTAAAGGAGGTCACGAAGTAAATTCGATACAAATGGCAAATAACTGAGGTGTATACAATTTTAAAGGTATTTTTCTCTTAACTTCGCAATACTTTCAGTACCTGCGACAGTTTGAAAGGAAATTGAACAATAGAAGCATGAATTTAATGGTAAATGTTAATTAATTTTGATGATGAACAAAATCTACTACTCCGTTACATTATCCGTCCATTTATTTGCAACTATGGGAACAAATCCTTTTCATACGGTAAAAAAATGCACATGTGGTCAGCGTGGATTATAACGTAGTCCTTTATTATATAGCTATGTACACGTGGTCAGCGTGGATTGTAACGTAGTCCTTTATTATATAGCTATGTACACGTGGTCAGCAGAGATTGTAACATAGTCCTTTATTCGATAACCATATACATCTGGTCAGCGTGGATTATAACGTAGTCCTTTATTATATAGCTATGTACACGTGGTCAGCGTGGATTGTAACTTAGTCCTTTATTATATAGCTATGTACACGTGGTCAGCGTGGATTGTAACTTAGTCCTTGATTATTTAGATACTGTTTGTACAAATTCATAACCGTTATAAATACATCTCTACATGTTCATGAAATAGTTCCATTTTGAAATTATATTACTTCTGCTTTTAAGAATTACTGTTGAATTTTAAAAAAATAGCTGCGATCTACCTCAGCTCCATTATCCATCCGATATTAATTGCAATTAAGTAGCGTCTGTAGCAGCCGTTAAACGTTATTTATGGGATGTACCCGAAAGATAGCGGATTAACCTTCTCGCAAGAACGGTTTTGAAGTAGAATTTTTAGTTTTTTAATGAGTATTAAGGCGAGATTTTCTAACCTTTAATTTCCACGGCCAGACAATGACAGCTTTCTTTCAAATATATATGCTTATCTTGCAAATTAATGTTCTCGGCTATCGACCACCTCGTACAACGATGGGAACAAAAACAAATCCGTCTATCTAATCGGAAATTGCAACTATTTAAAGTCAAGAAGCATCTTTTCAAAAGGTTGATAAATTACCACTTTTCACGATATTTTACGCACAGACGATCACAATCTTTCACCGAACCACCTCTGTTTAACATACACAGGCAAGAAGAAAGCATGTACGAAGAAAAGAAGGATAGACTTTGGGTGTAGGTAATGTTTTACTCCTCGAGGTCACTGTTTTTGAAAATCTTGGGATGAGGTTTACTGGACAGGTTTCACCGATAACTTTAAAATCTTGCAGATTTTTGTCGTCCGCTCCTTCTCTTAATTTCATTTTATCTTTTTTTTTTTTTCTTTCATTCTGTCGTAACTTCTTTTCTTCTTCGTGTTCCTTGTTATACCGATCAAAGTGTATATAAGGCAACTTTAATAACCATGCTGGCTAGGTTTTAATCTATAGTATAAGGTGTGCCTAACATTGATACAGAAACCACCGTTCGAGTCACGATGTCACAACATCTTGCGCCCCATACCCTCTTTTAATTTCATACCAAAGACTTACAAAAATGGTACTAACAGCTGCCTCGCTTGGCGCTCAGCATTAAGAGGTTAGTGTTAGGACTGGTCGGTCTGGTGTCAGAATAATATGACTGGGTGGGACATCATGCTACATGTCTGCGGCATGATGCCCCAGTGCTAGACATCAAAGTAAACTGCCACACTGCAGACATTGTAACGATATGACTGAAAAAAATTTCAAGCTACGTTAAAAATCCAAATCACACACACACACACACACACACACCCCCTCTTCTAATTTTTCTTGTTCAAATTGTTTGCCACAAAGAAATCTCCATTAAAATCTCGCATCCACGATTTTGACCATTCCCTTGTTCTTGATGTTTTTGTATTATACTATACTAGTTGGCTTACTTACACTTTGTGTAAGTCTGATGATATACGAATACGTTTGTCTTGTATTGCTTATATCACAGGGGGAAAAATGTCCAGCACATTAAATAGCCTTTGTATTGTACTACTAATACTTTGCGGTATTTTTCACAAAGGACAATTACTGTCAAACAAAGAACTGCCCAAGGCACTGAACGTTTATTCGAGGTGGATAACGTGTGTGGGAGTTGGAGATCTTATTGTTGTTGTTGTTCAATTCGGTCCCACCTTTGCTAAAAACATGCACCCCTTGTCTCATACTATTGAATAACAAGAGAAGATACAAAGTTTAAGGAAACTTAAATTGTCCAGTCCAGTTTGAAGTCTTTTTATTTTAAAATCATGTATTATCGATAGGAACAAAACGAGATTTGTCGCTCAAATATGACGTCTATTGCGGGGATATGGGTTTTCTGACTTTAAAAGAACTACTTACACTGTTAATTTTCACTTTCAGGGCCCAATTTCTAAAAACCACGTACGGTTTCTAAAAGTTCACAACTCGTGATGTAAACCAGTTTGCTGAAAATATGTTAGTGTGATATTGTGAAATAAATGGACACACTAGAAGAGCATGGTTACTAATTTGTGCTGGAGAACTTAATTAATTTTTAACATGCGTTTTCTGGGGGGATTATGGGGGGGGGGGTTAACGCCATTTCTCAGTGCAAGATAGAGTGTACATAGCAGCCAGTGTAACCGGTAGAGGAAGAACCAACGAAAACCCCGATATGAACCACAATACCCACGGGATGCTTCTGGCAGCCTTCTCACATGCCCACAATGGCAGCCCGAGACTGGAACCCACGGATGTGTCGTAGAGATAGCCATTTTACATTTGTAATTGATGAAAACGAACCTATCACCTGAGGAAATAACACGTCATTATCATAATGAAACAAAGTATTGACTTTTTATTTATGTATTTTTTATTCAAAAGTCACTTTCCGTTAATAATATATTTCTAAGTATGCATGTTTTATTTGACCTGATATTTCTATTCAGGCAACAGATCCTGGTCTGTGTACTTTTATGTCTGGCAAGAATTTTTGTGCTGTTTTGTTATTTTGGGTGCCCCACCCCACACTATCCCCTCGCCTAATGGGGAATTCAATTCGCTTTATACGTTTTGACTTGAGAGAAAGGCCGAGGTTTTTCCTATCTGGTAAATGGGAACTTTCTACCTAGCCCACCAAC